>JBCAUG010713935.1:0-13029 GCA_038406175.1 Haplosyllis leylae
GGGAGCAGCCCTACCAGTGCAATAAATGTGGTAAAAAATTTACATTCTCAATGCAGAAGTCGCGCCACAGCTGCTAAAGCCCATCCAAGAAGCAACCACATCCATCTACACCAATTCGTAGGATGTAACATAAAACCACACATCAAAAGACAGGAATCAACAGCCATGGCAACTCAGGCATGTAAAGTGCAAATTGACATCTCACGGATTATAGGACGTAACAGCCCTTCATAGTGATTACTGGACACAACAACTGTATATGTATATATCAACATTGTCAGTGTCAGTGTCAGTAAATGGATTATTGGATACAACCATACGTCAGCAAATTGTATTATAAGATATATCATCATCCTATTTACTACTATTGGTAGTTTTTGTTGTTGTGTATGTTGTGTTTTGTTCTACTAGACAGAAACAGCAAAATGTGAACGTCCATGTGCCATTACAAGGATTATGGATCTCAACATTACTGAACTACCAGGTGCTAATGCATAAACAAAGGCATATTACAATGCATGATAACAAATCTTGCAAGGCTTAGTAATTATGTACCATGTCAGCCACTTACCCATTGGCACCTGGGTCAAGCTAGGATGGATAGCGGTAAAACCGCTGAGAATTGTAAATATTTACTGAGTTACTTTCACTTCTCAAGTTGAGAAAGGTTTTATTATATTAATCGTGGTCAATTGGCAAAGTTAGCCAAAAATAGAATGCCATAAGATAGTACATACTCACAATCTTGAGTACGGGATATAACAGATACATGTTACAAGTCATCCGTGTTGTTATATGCATTTAACGGAATTGTCGTAGGACGTAACCAAACTCCAAGCAAGGTACAGGACGTACCCACCAGTTGTAATGCAGTATACTTAACATCTAAGGTACTAAAGGATGCAACCAAACCGAGCTGACGTATAGTATGTACCAGCTAGATTAAGGATTACTATCCTAAGGTTTATATATATATATATATATATATAGACGGAAACTTGTATAGATTATAATTAGCTGTAAATGTTTTTTTTCCACACCTACGGGTAAGAGGACAGAACACTGATTGCATTCACTCAAAAGAAATAACACGGTTATTAAAGATTGAACATTTATTTAACCAAGAATGATCAAACTTCGTAGGACGTAACAAATGAAAGATTATTGAACTTCAAGATCAGCACAAGAGGAAACAACCTCATTTTGCTTTAAGCAAGGACCGCAGTTCATACTTGCTCATTGATAACAACGGTGTACATATATCATCAAACATTTAAATTATTCTAGATTGTTCGCATTAAATGTTTACATCTTCTTTTATTTTATATATATTAGTTCCATGGGCATAATAATACCACGGTATAAAGTCTAGTAAGACTGTTTATGTCCAGTACTTTTGTATATTATAATTCTCTCGTATCTTTAATATCTACAAACAAACGTGCAACCCTGTAAAACAAAAGTACGAATAAATTATTATTATTATTATTATTATTGGTCGTTACAGAGTTAAAAAATCATATTTATTGTTGTTATCACATGGCTTCACTTCTTAAAAAATCCTAAAATGTTTGAAAGTCACAGAATTTCACTTCTAGTATTAATAATCTACAGAACATACTCGTTCAAATGGTATGTCACAAGTTATGGTTACCCCCAAAAAAATCACTAAACCAATATTCATAGTTTTTGTGGTGACATTGGGGGGTGAGTAGTGTTCATTCTCCTTTGGCCCTTTGATGAATAAACAGTACTCACCTCTCGGTGTGAAAATTGGTTTCTTCACCTCTAAAACTGAATATTTGCGGTTAATTCTCCGCATTTTCGTTTTCATTTTCCTGCTCGAAAATCTGTTGAATTGTCAACTCTTTCTCAAACCATTGTTTCTCCTTGTGGCGTATGTACCTTGCTTTCTTGGCCTCCGCAATACTTTTCTTGAAGTCTTGCTTTCTGTACATTGTCCTGAGACTTCCGTCGGGATTGTACCTTGAGGGATCATACTCGTTTTCTGCGTCCTGTTTCTGCACTTTGCGTAGCTTCGTAACTGCCTCTCCAACCTTCATTTTTGTATCGATTAGAACTTGCAGTGACGGTTTCTTTCTTTCAGAAACGTGTCCTGCCTCATAGATAGGAGAGAGAGGTCTTTGTTCCAGCACACCGAACATCATTTTGCTGTGTTCCGTTTTGTTTTGTTTAGGTGTTTCATTGTTGTTAACTCCTCCAAGGCGTTGCTTGATATTTACACGAGCATTCTTAACGTCAATTTCATGAATAGATGTGTGGGGCCTGTTGTTAGGAGAAACAGCTCTGGCAGAATTTCTGCTTTCCACACTCAGGTTCTTTGTTCCAAAAGTTTCGTGATCTACACCAAACGCTGAATTAAATTTTTGCAATGTGTTCTCAGTCTTTTTTGTTTCGGAATTAATTCTGTTTTGAGAAAGTTGTTTGGCTTTGGTTTCTTCCACTGACACTTCCTTGGAATCACTTTTCGTCTGCTGCAGTGGAATTCCTTGCTTATTAAATAACCGTGGTTTCCTGTCATCAAGCAAAACAACATTGGCTTCGTGCTTTTTCACAGTTGTTCCTTTTCTATGGGACGAATCTCTTGGACTTCGTCCATCACTTATGTCTATGAAAGTAACATTATGTTTCCGTGGAGGTAGTTTCCCTTGAGTAGTGGAAGTGCTTTTTTGGATTCTTGTAAGTTCTTCTTTCAATTTTCTTTGCTCATACGACATATTAGCCAGTTCATATTTGTGCGCAGCAGTCATGCCCTGACGGCTGTAGATTTGATCAGTTAGTCTTCTCTGCTCCCGCATGTTTTGTTGTCGAACACTCTCTACTGTTCTGTAATTCCGATCTCTAATGTGGGCAATATTCATATTTGCACTACAAATTGTTTAAATCCAAAAAAGGTATACTTGCCATATCATATTTTAAAATTCAACTCGTCCTCATTTCTTTTTGACTTTCAGGCCTGTAAATTACATGCAAAAGTTAGCTTAATTAATTGATAAACTGATAAACCTCCAAGTGAACTATCTTACCTAATAATATTGTAAACTACATTGTTAATTGTAAACCTACATGTGGTCAAAAACCCAATAATTTCAAACATGCATTAAAAAGTCTTTTACTTCTCTACTGGTCCACAGACAATTCCTTTTATGCCGTGCCTTCAACCGAATTGAATTTTCTTGTTTCCCACAGCTTACTGTCGAATCCTACCAACGTTTTGCCTATAAGATAATATCAATGCTGGTGGTGAATTCCTTGTTTAAAGTTCCAAGACAACTTTTTTTATGACAAGAAAGAGTCACACAACATTTTTATATGATTCCCAATCCTGTACCTCCTTGTACGTCACAGTGTTCACAATAAACTTCTCCAGAAATAAGTATGCTTGCTTAAAGTTTTGAGATCAATATTTGTTTGACCTTTTGAAAAGCATTACTTGAAAATGAAACTTTGTCCTGGTTCAGAAAATTCCTTCTATTTTCTTTGGTCCTTTTCTTCTATTTTGTTTGGTCCAAAGTTAGTCAGGAAAAATATTTTTGACTAACAAAACATTTTGTCCCCGAAAGAGCGCACGGAAACATCAACACTGTGTGCATGGTGTTTTCGCTTCGTGCATAATTTAAGATCTTTCACTAGTTTTTTCATGAATAAGTCATTATGATTCGAGATCAATGCGAAGTTTGAAGTTCCATGAAAAATCACTTAAAATTCACTTTTTATTTACACTGCTATTCAAACCTGCCAAAAGAATAATCAATTCCACCCATAGATTGACGTTAATGGATATTTGTCAAAACCAACGGTTGACCTGCACGAACCTACTTTGGTAAATATCAGTAATCTGTTCTCTCCTGCGGTCATTTTCACCCTGCAATTTAAAGTTATCCCACGGACCCAGACATTTTAAGAGATTCTTTCCACCTTTTAATTACAGAAAATAATCTGTGACAAACTTCTCGCGGGACTCGCGCTGGGTCGGGTGTTCTAAAACTTTGCCTTGCCAGCGCTTCAGGAAATTTTATCTAATTTCATTGAGGACTATGGTGGCGCCTGTCCTGTAGCATTGGCTATGTGTGGAGATTTATGTAATCACGATTGACTCCACTATATATCTGCACTCGATCCTACCCACACACAGTAATACTCTAATGGTCCTGAGACACATTTGCGATGAAGTGATATTGGTCTTTTGTGAAGATGAACATCTGTTGCAATAGAGTAATTCAAAAACAAATTATTATATTTGAATATTATGTTTTCATTTGACATGATTTAAATGGTGATTGCAAACGCATGAGTCAATTGGGGTTTCCCTAAATTATACAAAGTTGGCAACTTTTCCAACAAAGGCTTAGCCCTATTCATACCGAGCGAGAGCGTTGCCGCTTCGGAAATGGTCATTTGCAAGCAGCATCTCTAGCAGCAACTCCAACAGCACAACTCTGAATAGACCCTTACACAGGGAAGAGCAAAACAAATCCTCCAGTGAGAACAGAATCCAGGACCTCTTGTGATCTACTTTAATGCTTATCCAATTGTATTAGCCGGACATGTGTTTTGTAGGAGATCTCTCAGAGTATATAGTAAATAGTCCTGGTTCTATCCTCACAGGAGGCAATTTTCTTTAGGCTGTATTCATTTTAACATTACAAAGATTTTACGCTATTCAAACATCTTTTTTTTTCATTTTTTTTCAATTTAAACATATAGGGTCCCAAAAGTATCCTTATGGGACCTCAAGAGTATGGCGGAGGGTCACAGACCCAAGTGCGATATTGACGAGATCTAAAAAATAGTTTCAAATAATTTTAAGTCTACTTTTAAAAGACCAGTTAAGGCCCATCCAACCGAACGAATCAGTCACCGTCATCATAATGTTCATCGGCGGCACTTCTGTCTTTTTGACGGACACAGTGACGGGGCGGGGCAGAATGGTTACATATCAATTTTGTCCATTAACGTAACGGCATCCGTAACAGAGTAACTCGGTGTGAACAGAACTTAAAGACTCGTTCACACTGAGTGACTCCGTTACGGGTCTCATTACGTTCACGGGCAAAATGATGATGGTGATGCAGTCGCTTGATATGAACGGACCTTTACAGTGTTAGAGCATCAGCGTGTCGCAGCCATACGTGTTGGAAAAGCTGCGACAAGCTGATGCTCTGAGAGATTGTATCTTCAGCTGGGGATACGATGACGTCAACTTAGCCTTGTTTCATGAACTTACCTGACATTTTTTCAAGATGGACTGAAACGTTGTCAATCATCTTCTGCAACGATTGGTAATTACTATAATTTCGTCACGTAATTATTATGAACAATTTAAGTAAACTCATTTGTGTTAACATCGGGAATTCCAACATTTATCAGAATGACTTATCCTTTGTGGAACCCCTTTTCTTTCATCTGTTGTTGGCTTTACTGCAACCGGCGATCCCTTGTGAAATGGACCCCATTTTCTTTTCTGGCCAAATTTTGATCCAATATCAGGTTAACTGATGCTGCCCCCCCCCCCTAGAATGTGGACATCCTCTCCCTCATCGATGGGTAATTGAGAATCCACCTCTGACTTCAGATAGAGCGTACGGACGCAAACACAGAGTCTGTCACAGACCAAAAGGGCACACACGAAACAACACAATTTATGCCCGAGCATGTAGTGCAACAGGCATCACTAGCGGATCCCGGAGGGGGGGGGGCTGACCTCCCAGATTTGGAGCCCCAGTATACAAGCTGAGCAATGATTTTAATGGCCCTAATTTTATATTTTTTCAACAAAAATTTCCAGCCTTACTTTGTTCAGCATGAATAGTACTTTCACATTCTTCTAGACTCACTCAACAAACTCATCATTCTGTCTTCTTATGTTCAAACCTCTACATTAAATTAACTCTAGCCATAACCTATCTTATCTGTAAAGATTGAAGTAAAGTATTTTTTCATACATTATTACACAAAAAATGTTGAGAATTAATAAATATTTTTATGTAAAATTGTTTGGAAATTTCAACAAAAATTTCTCAGGATAGTAGGAAGATACACATTTTGAACTTAAAAATGCAACAGTTTATGGGGACCCAAGTAGACCAATACCCCTGGTTTACAAGCTAATGTATCTGTAAACTTAATCAAAAGCACAAATTTGTCAATTGAATTATATTTTGTGTAGTGTGTCTACTATGACAGGTTAATAAATGATTTGGAGGCCTGTGACTGGTCTCCTGTGAAGACCAACTCCTTGTGGTTAATTCTGCATACAGAGTGTATGACTGTACCATTAGCACCACTCCTTTGTGGTCATGTACCAGTCAGACCCCTATCATGCCACTACCCTCCTTCCTTATCCAATCAGCAAATCCCCATCACATGCACAAGTAAAAGAGACCAATCAGACCTCTCCACATGATCCATGGTTATTTTGGACCAATCAGAAAGGGAGCACAAGTGCTAAGGTACGAGTGTATTCTTACTGACACCCCTCCTCTGTAGAGCTACACTATGTGGCTCAAATGTGTTGAAGGTGATTCCAATCTAAGTTAGTCAATTTCAGTATCTCTATCTTGTGAGGCAAAACACAAAGGATTCTTGGTACCCCCTCTAGATCTTTGGGGAACTTTTTTATAAGGACTACTTGAAATGCCTGTGGTTAAGCTAGCCCATAAAAGAGGCCTGTGTGCTGTAGAAAGTAGGACTACCAGAGTAACCACCAGACTGTTAAGTACCTTTAACTATACAGCAGGAACTTCTCAGGTAGAGGAGTGTAGTGTTACTTGCAACCCTCCTCCTGGACTCAATGGAAAGTGTCTCAGAAAGCTTACTTGAGCATTTTTAACATTTTAGACACTCTTCCAGAATCCAGGAGGGTTGTGAGCTCATAGCAGTCTTATTTATGTAACCTGTTATAATCCTGGTAGTGATGTACTTACAAGTAAACATTAATCTATTTTACTGAAATTACTTGAATTATGTTTTAATCTTGGTGACTACACTTCTATTCCTGTATTTCGGGATTCTTACTGTATTTGGAAAATATTAGCTGTATTTCTAGTATTTGACTGTATTTGAACTTTGATGTCAATGTATTGTGTATCAACTATCCATTTACTAGACCTGAGTGTGGCTTATTACTGTGTTGTGCTGTAAGACCATTCCACTCAATCCTTGGATTTTCTAATAAAAGCTACATAGAAACTGCTAGTTTGTATTCTTCCAGCAAGAGTGCTACCCAGAAGGTACTCAGAATCATGAATTACAGTTAGATACTGGTGGTCCTGAGTGCCACCCCTCCTCCAGCAAGTAGATTTCACCCAATGTGGGCCAAGTGCACAAATAGAACACTTACAATTAACTGCTGTCACCCCTTGAGAGAAGAGGCCTATTGCACCAGTTGCTGACTGGAGGGTGTTGACTGAACTGAACAGATTAAAGAGTAATACTAGTGACACTACATAAATGCAAGTTTAAATTTTTGAAGCAAAAGTACCAGGAAAAGTGGGAGAATGCATATTTGACACTTAAATGCAACAGCTTCTTGGGCCTTAAGCAGGCCCCAGACCCCTGGGCTTACAAACTACTGTATCTGCAACTTAAACCAAATGAACAAATATGACCCTCCATTTTCTCATATTAGGAAAAGAAATATTGCATTTGTCAAAATAGCCAAATCTTTCATATTGAAATAGATATTTTGTTAACATACCCACACAAATGTACATTAAAAAATTTGAAGAAAACCAGGAAAAGTGGTAGAGTTCATATTTGAGAGTTAAAAATTCAAGAGCTTCCCAGTCAATATTGGCTCACTTTGATCACCCAACTCGGCTTTGCTACATCAGCAAAATTTCAGAAAAAAATTCTGGGGCCCCCTTTACCAAATCCAGAATCTGCTACTGGGGTATATTGTTCTGAAAATGTAAACATTGTATTGGTGATGTGTATTGGACTCACAAAGCAAAAGCACCCTGCCTCATTCCCCACCCCCCCCCCACCCCCCTGAAATTAGAATTTCAGAATTTGTACCCCCGTTTCCTCACCAAAATTTAGAGTTGGAATTTTTTGAAAAGTAAAGGTACCCAGCACCCTCTCCCCCTCCCTGCCACAACCCCCATAAAATGTTTGGACTTGGAAGTAAAGGTACATAGCTCTCTCGCCCTACTGAAATTAGGACAAATTGGGCTTTTTGGGACTTTGGAACAAATTTCAGAATTTGTAGACCACCACTTCCGCCGCCAATATTGGGATTTGGGCTTCTGGGACTTGAGAACAAATTTTGGAATTGGCAACCTCCCCTTCCCTCACTGAAATTGGGATTTAGGCTTTTTGGGACTTGGGAACAAATTTCAGGCTTGACACCCCCACTCCCTCACCAAAATTTAGAATTTTTTGAACTTGCTAAATAAAGGTACCCAGCCCCCACCACCCCCCCCCAAAACCCCCCAGAAAATTTTTGAACTTGGAAGCAAAAGCATCCAGCCCCTCTCCCCCTACTGAAATTAGGATTTGGACTTTTTGGGACTTGGAAACAAATTTCAGAACTGGTAACTGCCCAGCAGCCACCAGCAAAATTGTCATATGGCTTCCTTGGACTTGGGAACAAATTTTAGAATCGGCACACCACAACAAAAATGGGACATCTTGAGCTCCAAGGCTGGGGTGTCTCGTTATATTTTCGAGCAGCAAAAATTGAAAATAAGACTTTTTTAAAAATTTCTACTGCTCGAAAATATAGAAAACAAATTTGCTTTCTCCACAGTTTCAAACTGCTCGAAAATATAGAAAATAAATTTGCTTTCTCCACAGTTTCAAACTGCTATGCCCTAAAGTTTTGTGTGGAAAAATAAACTGCCAATTTGACCAAAGCTCGATCTCTTAGGAGTTTTTTATGGAAGATTACAAATGCCATTTTATTCCTGCAATATTCAAATACGACTCAATTATAAAAGAACACGTGTATTACGGGCATTACAGATCAATATTTGGCTTCTCGTCTAATTCATCCAAATAATTTATTCCGTTCAAGCGAATTTTTCCAAGAGGAAAGGTAACATGACCAGTGAAAAGTTCATCAATAAAAGTCAATACAAATCAACAACTTGTTGCACATTCCGAGAAGCCACATCACGCATGCATGGTCTGTCAAGTGAACTGAGGGTAATATCTTATTCAAATGAATCAGCTAGGAGGAGGGATTGTTACGGGTGAAGGGGTGACGACTCTATCGTTTATTCCCTTTTATGTGTGGGGGGATTTGTCTCTGTGTGAACATTGAGGTTAAATCACTGATCCAAATTGTACTAATTCTTTTTTTATGTTGTGTAGTAAGTTTAGGGCAGAACGACCCTGCAAATTGAAAGTGTTTACAGATGTTTAAACACGTAACACACACCTTGCTGCACAACAGTGGACTAGTCCAATCACTTGCGTAAAAAGTTCGAGTAAATCCTGGACCATGCACATTCACTTTGTGGAAGACCCTTGGAAAGGTGTTACACAGGTCGAGTTATTTCACAGCACTTGATGTCACTGATGCTGGAGGTGTGAGTTCATTAAGGTGAGTCTGTTCTGTCCAACATTTTCACAAGTTAGTGTCATCGTGACGGTCGTATATTTGTCAACGATTTGTGTAACTGATATTTGCGTTTTACAGATCAGACACGTGTCTGAGATACATCCTTAGACCATGTCAGCTTTCATCAATTCACATCAGATTCACTGCTAGTATGGTGTGCCCGTGTTTGAAAACTAAAATGTCACTGCGATATTAGAAATTTATCTGATCCCTCTTTTTGCAGTACTGTATGTAATATTTTTGCTTTTTCACTAACTTCCGAAAAGGCGCTAGTGCTCGAAAGAAAAGGTGGACACATTTTTGCACCGGAGGAGATGGGAGTGTTCCTTCTGCTGGAAAAATTACCAAGAAAAATATTTTCAGCGCCATCGTTATAACTAATCATTTAGTTTGTCAAGATTTCTTCAATTGTTCTGTCTCTTGTTTGACACGCACTGAAGTAAAAACGTAAAAGACGAAATTTCTAGACGCGATAGTGTGCTTGTCCGTAGTTACAAAGAGGTAAAGTGCTGAGGAAACCATAAAGGTTTCCACATTCACTCGATAGCCTTCACCAACAAAAATCAAACAAACAAAACGGTGACTACTGCTGCACGATATTACCCTTAGTTCAAAGCCTTCAGGCAGGTAAATGACTAAGTTGACCACCCTAAAAGTATCTGTGAGAATGCATGCCCAATTTAGTTTTATTGCCCTGTGAGGAATTGTTAAAAGTTTAAGAGGGCGGTTACAAGCACAGTATATTTAGATAAATAGAGACAAAATTAGAAGGAGTTGAAATTAAAAGTAGAAGCTATGAAAACTGGTTAAGGTAAATTACTACTCGCGAGAAAGATGAAAAATATATTTATACCCTTCGCTTGAAACATTTGGAAAGCTTAATTTTTTAAATGCAGGGGAAACGTTCTCATCATTGGGTATTTTTTCCTTTTCGCTAATTTCTGTCATAATATTTCTTGTCTTGAAAGCAGTCTTCTAAAATTAAAAAAAAATTAACCCAGGTGTGGTTGTGGCTATTTTTAGAGTTGTCACGTCCTATGTGGGATTGTAATGAAACTTAAATTCTAATGAAATTTTCAATCTGTCAATACTTGCAATTGGAGCAAATTTACATCTGAAAGAACTGTGCTTGTTGAACTTATCGATATAGCTGCACATTCACCTGTTTTATGCACATACGAACCAAATGAATGAAATAATAATCTTTTTGTACATTGCCGAGAGCAAGAGACAGTTGAGTTCCATTTATTTAGTTATGATTTAGGGACCGCACCTGCAGCAATGAACACAGAAAAAGGATGGATAACATGGATAAGGACTTCACTCACACAAGGCTTTTCGGGCTAAATTTTAAAGCACATTCGACCTTTCTTAGCATTCGAAGCTGTCATGTAAATAATTCTATTTAAAACACGCATGCACGACATATTGCGGAAAGAAGATTTAGCAAGATAAAATTGAAGAGTAGGTCAACATCGACAACGCCGCCTGAGTCAATCAGCTTGAAAGGTACTTGTTGATTCGCGGTGACAGATGTTTAAAATGTTTGAAAAAGAATTGATTTTTACTCGCATCTAGATGACATTCTGTTGGATTTCTATAGTATCATAGAATTCTCACCCAAGATTTAAGCGGCATCTTGACAAAATCAGTGGTATTTGTGTAGTGGTAGGGAAATGTAGAGTCTACATGTAACCAGGCATTAATTTAATAAAGTCGTTCAAGAGACGAAACTTCGACATGTAAATCATTTACGTGTCAGAACTGAGATTTCGGTAAATATCAGAACTCTTTGTTAATTATCACAGTGACATTTTTAAAAAGGACAACTGACTTCCAAAGGTTTGTAAACTCGTGTATTATTTTTGTATACATCTAAAATTATTTTTTAAAACTGGTTGAATTAAGAAAGGCGAACTGAAAACCAAAGGTTTCTTTACCAATGTATTATTTTGGCATTTAAAATTATTTTTGTTAACTCGTTGAATTAAGAAAGGAAGTGAATGTTTCCACAGCTTGAAGCTTGTCCATACACGCTCTTCTGTTTTTGACAAGAACTAAAATAGCTTGTCTTTTACATTAAAATTGCTTCCCATTTGAATTTTAAATGAGATAAAGAAGAAGAATCGGAAGTCGATAGCCAATTTAGGAAAGCCTTAAGTGCTACTATTTACTAGTGGACGTATCTATTTAAGGCGAAACATACATCTAAGAGCCTTATTGCTTCAGTAGACTGCTAGGGGAGACAACTACCAATAAATTTAAATGAAAAATGAACCCAGCGCCAACTTGTGGGTTTGGTCACGGGACTTGCAAATGTAACAGAACGTTGATCAAACATGTGTTTGTGTAACGAACATTAAACTGCTTAGGAAGAATCTACACGAGATTTGATATTTAACTGTGAACCAGTATATTTCACCTGTCTGCTTAGGGAAAGTTAAACACTGTTAAGCTAAATTCAGTATAGACATATTCCGATTGAATGAATGAATGAATGAAATCTTGTTCCGAAAAACGTAGCCGATGATAGATCTGCAGGACACTAGTTACTTCTAACCATGTGCACATCACTTAACATAATTTCACTGGAACAGACCACCGCCATTACTGATAATAAACTGTACATTTCAATTGAAACAGGTTTCCTTTTCAAAGAACCAGACCGATACCCTGCATGACGTAACAAGTTTTATTCCTTTGATAATGATTTTGTTTGGATATTTTGAAGGATCTTCTGTGAAAAACACGAAATGCATGTTCGCACCAGATTGCACATCAGAAGAAATGAACAGGACCATCTTCGAGATCTTGGAAATTTCAACTTCAGGTGTGGTGATGACCAGAGCAGAGCTTACAGGCAATGATTGTCCAAACGCAATTCTTGTGCATTTTTATAAAAACCGAGAACTGTGTATGGACATCAGTGGTTGACGGCTAAATCATCATGATAAGTTTAAACTTTCAAATGTGGCAGCTGCAAAGCAGACACCTTTTGCGGAAATTGGATTTCACCGCCGAAGACCCACAATTTTATAAAAGCAGGACATATGACGCGCGACGTGCGTGTGTGTTCGACAGTACACATGTACAAAAGGCACTCGGGCAACTGATAAAGCTAAATGCTATAGGCGGTACTCTAAAGAGCAAAAAGCAAAAGGGCAATGAACAGTACAGTTTTTTCAATTTCAGGGCAACTGATAAAGCTAAATGCTATTGGCGGTACTCTAAAGAGCAAAAAGCAAAAGGGCAATGAACAGTACAGTTTTTTCAATTTCAAGACTAGAAATAGAATTCAGGCCGGTGCCATGTAATAACAAACATTCAAGACTTCAACTGTTAAAAAATCAGCATCAAATTTAAGAGATGGTCAAATCCTTCAGTTTCAGTCTAAGTTTAGTCAGTTAAGTTCAGTCATTTTAGTCACTTATGTTATCACA
>JBCAUG010713946.1:0-13028 GCA_038406175.1 Haplosyllis leylae
GGAATTCAGGACCAACTTCCAACTTTTGATGCTCAGTCCAAATCTGCTAAAAACCAAATTTCCCTATGTCTGCTGGGGAAGGGGGGGGGGGAGGACCAACTTCCAACTTTTGATCCTGAGTCAAAAACTGCCTAAAACCCAAATTCCCTTCATCGGGCAGGGGGGGGGCGGGGGTGTCCAACTTTTGGTGCTGACATCTGGTGAGGATTTGGGGTGAACTACAAAATTTTGACAAGAAAATTTTCTGTCCGCTCAGAGTGAGTGCACACAGATAGTCTCCGTACGGAGACTAACGAGTCATAATTGTTTGAAACCCTTTCGACGTTTGGTCTAGATGTGGTAGAAATGTTCAATTTAAAAGAAATACAAAGAAAAATTTCATATCCAGTTTCAAATAATTTGTTGCTACTTTTAAGACGAAGAAAATAGGCAATTATTCTTGATAAAAGAGTTGTGAAGTATGCTGCCAAGGAATTTGCTCAACATTTTTAAAAAAATTCCTTAAAGTTAATAAAGAGTAACTATAATGTCTAGGAACTTCTGCTCATGTAAAGCAAACGATTTATAACTAAAAACAGCATTATTGAGTACCATAATGTATTGAACCAATCTTTCATGTAAACTCCAGATATTTTCACGTCCTATTTAAACAGATCTGTGTCGAGTATCTTACCTCCATACTGTCCGATAAATCCGAACTCTGAGTGGACACACCAGAGGCAGCCCTCCATCTGTTTATTTCGTGGGGCATGGCGCTCTCCGGCATCTGGAAATCTGAGATATCTGGTAAGGCGCTCACTCCACCTGCTGCCTCAAGCTCAGCCATGTGCTGTTTGTGAAGCTGCAACTCCAGATCTTCTGCACCTTCAACAGGAATTGTGATATCAATATTTATTTACCTGTGAGAATCACCTTTCATCTTACCTTATTTTGAATCTTTCAGGTGACCACGATTATTGCTAAAAGATCATTGATGCTCAGTGATGTAAAACCATGTTACTTAAACACATATAGTTCACAAATGGGTTATCAGATATGCGTTATCTGGACCAATTACAAACCCTAATTTTAAAAGCAACCATCACTTTTGCTTAAAATTCGATGTTTGAGATTCCGGATCGAACAAAAACTTCACAGTGGCATATAAACTTTGAACGGCATATGCAGTTATTGCAACAATATGTAGGACAACTTTGTGACATTATTTTGGGGAGGGAATAGGGTATTTGGAATATCAATCTTCCCTGATATATCACAAGTGGTTCCGAGTAAACAAATTCAGGATATTTCAATTTTTTTACCTGCAGGCACCTTCTCTTCAACGCAGACCGCAGAAGCTCCATCTGGCGGTTGTACATTTGATTTGCATCTCTTGGAACGCTGATCTTCAGCTGCATGAGCTTCTGACGGTACAGTGCTGTTAAGCTCTGTGAAAGCTACTGCAGCTGGTTCTTCCTTCTCTGAATAATCCTTCTTTAGCGGATAACATTCATTATTATCTTGAGCAGCAGCTAAGGAAGTATTAAGCTTATTATTATCAGTAATAACAGTGGAAAGGCTGTCCACATTCTGACTAGAACTAGTGGTAGCCTCCACATGGTCGGATTTGAGAATTTCAATGGCTGCGTCCGTTACGGTTTTTACGATTTTTGAGGCTTCGTATCTCTCAACGGAATTACGGATGACATCTTGAGCGAATTTTTTGGCAGCTTCCACATCGCTTCCGGCGGTGTACACCAATTTACACCCTTCTACTGCCGCACCGTGTACAGCGGCACTACCTTCATCTTCATCGGAAGACATGGTTGCAGAGGATTCATAAGATTTATTGTCGTAGCCGTGTAAAACTCCCGAAGCTGGGAAGACTTCTTCATTTTCAGATGGTTGCGTCTCCCCAGAACTCTCCATACTCTCCAAGTCATCCCCAAAAGTGAATTCGCCTTCATTACTAGTCATCGTGAAGTGACTTGCACTACTGGTTAGATCTGTACTTTGACTCTCTTTTTCCCAGCTGGATGAGGAAGCAGATTTTGGCACATTCAGGCTGTCATTCTCCTCGTTGTTGTGGGCATCTATCACAATACTGGGTTGTTCACTTTGATTGATATGCCCGTTGCCGCGCATCACATCTTCAGCAATTCGAAAAGCTCCGGGATTACCTGTCATCTCTGTCGAGGAAGGACTCTCGCAGTTTTCATTCTTCCCACCTTCACAAGATTCAGATCTTGATGTACCATCGAAATCCTCTTCATATGTCTCCTTATCTCTCCCTAAGCTTTCCTCAACCTTGGCACCACATACAGTAGGCTTCGTTTCTACCTTTATTTCAGTTTTTGTAAATGTTATTTCTTTAGTTTGTTGAACACCTATCAGACTTCCTTCGCCACATTCGACAACGTCAATATCCCCGCCTACTCCTTGTTTATCTGCCTTGTTGTCCGAGTTATAAGCTTCTTCATAACCTGTTCCCACAACATTTGTACGTATTTCTGCACTGTTCACGTCATAGGCTCTGGGCGTAAAACCGGATTGGAGAACCGGATGGCCGGGAGAAGTCTCCTCTGTGGCTTTTGTGTTGTCAACAATTTGTGCTGGTGCTGAATCAGTAGGGATATCAAATATGGCTTGTGACTGAAGATCCACCTCCGTGATAACCACGTTATCATTCGTCGCTTTGTCTTGTTTTTTATCAACGTCGATACCTTCTACAATTTCTTCTCCACTAATCTGAAGCCTTACAAAGTTACCAACTAATTCCTCCTCGGGCAAAGGTACCACATCTATATCAATATTTTCTTCTGCTCTGTCTAAAAATTGTTCATTTTCGTGAGCAAATCGGTCACTGAAAAACGGAACATTGGAGGCATTTTCGCCATTTCCTACCAATTGCTCCACTTCCTGTTCAGCTCGACATGTTTCCAATGCTGCGGGGATAACCTCTTCATTGATAAACTTATCCACAAATTCTCTTAATTCCTCTTGCTCTTCCATCGCGATATCTCCATATAACGTGTGTTCCTCTCCAAGAGTTGAATGAGATGTCTCCATTGCTACATTATCTACATTGACAAAAGTAACCGTAGCACCATGAATTCTTTCAAAGGGAAGTTCTTCCTCTGAAAGCAAATCTTGGTAATTTTGACGTGAAAGTACCACAGGACCATCATCCATATTTAACCCGCGTGTAGTAGCACTGGGTTCCATGTTCTGAGCAATTTGATGAGCACCAACGTTATCAGTCGCGGCAGGCGATCCCATGGACTGTAATTGTTCTTGAAAGTCACTATCACCGCGGCCACCATGTTCCGCACTTGGACTCAAATCATCCGATAAATGATTCAATACGCCCAAATTCGCACTGTTTTCTGGCAATGTTTCAGTATTGGACATTCCTTCACTCCACATCATGTCTCTCTCATTAGTCTCCTTAACATGTTTAACGTTCTGACCACTGGGCCCTACACTTGCAAAGAAATCTTTGCCTTCCGATGCGAAGTATATTGACGATCCTTTCCCATCATTAATGATAATCGCGGCATCACGGGCTTCACTAATTTGCTGGCCAATTGCTTGGTAAATTGCATTTGCCTCTTGAGAGGGCGCAGGTGTAGAATCTTGTGCGATAAGTTGACCTCGGCCTAAGGGTTCTGTATTGTCGTTGTTGTCGTCAGCGTTGTCGTCATCAATTGCAGTTTCTTCTAAATCCATTGCGAGGGCAAGCTGGAACGCCCTATCGTTGTAATTTTTTATCGTTTTGTTGTCACGCTGTGGGTTTTGGACATCAGCCTTATTGTCTTTTTCGTCTGTGCCTGTTTGGACTTCGGTAAGTTGTGCATTTTTATTCTTTGGTTGTGAGAGTTCCGTGTCGATTGCGATATCAGGGGTGAACTGCACAATCTCTGAGCAACTTCCTGTTAACTTTTCACTAAGTTCACTTTTTTCCTCCCCCTCTATCTGCCCTTCTCTCTCTTCAGAAATGTTATCTTCATCTATCTCTTCAATATTCATTGAAGGTAAGGATCTTTCAATTCTTTCAGCGAGCGCTTCCTCTTTGAGATGGAACGGCTCAGTGACAGGTTGAAAGCCATCCGCTATACTGTTCGGTGGGGTAAAAGGATAGGAATCAACAGTTCCATAGGAGTCTGCCGAATCTGCGTACTCCAATCTCTTATGTTTCATTCTGTGAACGGTTTCTAACTTTGAGGGGCCAGGGAGACTTTGCTTTTGAGGTGACTGTTCAAAGGCAATTTCTGCCACATCGTCGCTGGGTATGTGCGGCGACGTATTGACTAAATCGGTTGCAATTGGATTACCTTCATCACTCGCAGTTACAGAAGCCTCCGCTTCCTTGATCTCTGGGAGACAGTCGCTGCCATCAAAACCGGATGGGTCATGGTGGTGGCCTTGGGCTTCAGTAACCATCATAAAATCCGTACTTTCCGTAAAGCCCATCACCGGGACTGGGGAGAAGTTTTGCTTTTCATCTTGATCAAGGCTACTGAGTGGTCCTTCATCGGGTGTTAGTGGGTTACTGGAACCCACCTCAGGCGTCATTAAAGGTGACGGTGACGATACTCCTCCCTCCATTAACACATCGATGTAGTCACCTGCAAATGGATCATGACGGACACTAGTCCCTGAAGCTGATCCTAATGTAGTTCCATCTCCTAATAAACTTCCCAGAGAATCAAAGTTGTTGCCCCAGTTACCGGCGGCGCTCAGCTCCGTCTGGGCCAATTCACTCACCTCCGTCACTTCTGACACACTCCCCAATAAATCAAAATCTAATAAGTTTGCACAACTGTTGTCCGTAACTATCCCGTCCCTCGGGATCTCCAGAGGACTGAGTGAATCGGTTGACTCGAGTGCGGTTTGAACATCCGTTTTTCCACCTGAGGATGGACTTTCGGAACTTGATTGGATGTCAACACCAACTGGATCAAAACTAAATAAATCCTGATCATCCTGTTTGGAAGCATTCGAGTTATCCGGCTTTGCGGAATCAAAGATATCAAAGTCGTCCATCGTTGATAAATCCACAGGAGGTGGATCCGCTATTACTAGCTCTGAAACTTTTTCTTGGCTCTCGTCGATTGATAAATTCACTAAAGAGTCACACATTTTGAAATTTCTCTTTTTTTAATGCAGTTGTAATTTGGAATACAAACCTCACTCCATTTGACAGTTAAAAACTAACAGTTTGACGTTTTAACTTGTAGGGTACAAAATGTTTATTTAAAATTTCAGCAGTTCCACATGTGTGTGGTCTAAAGTCTCTCCAGTAATGGTCTGTCTATTAATGGCTTGACCAGTAGCAAAAGTACCTTTTTCCTCTGGGCATTAGCATTTCCTTCGTAAAGACCTCGATGATAGACTACACCGCTTCAGCAGCTTTCTTGTTCCTCTTCTCTCTGCCAAGCCCAGGCTTCGTCCCTCGATTTCTAATTAAGTAGCTGAACAAGTCAGCAATCTGCAATACCAAGCAATAAAAGCATGTTTTAAAATCCTCTCAAGCTATCGAGTAGCTAAGCGAAATGATATTCTTAAATCTTGTTTCCGCTTAACAAATGGAGAACAGCTTTTGTCTCCTTTGGATAGACCACGTCCATTTTGTATCACATAATAATGTCTGCTAGGGAAATTCTAATCTTATTAATTGCTGCAATGATATCCAAGTCATGTAGAGATGCATTCTGAAAATTAATTCTGAAAGCCGCACTGGCTATCTCGTTACGACTCTCTTTTTTTCTGACGAAGTTATTCCGCATTATGAATCATGTACCGAGTTTCTGCATTGTTCCGGCAAGTGTTTGTCAAACTAAAGGGACAAATCCTGTACTGATAACTCTAACAGAGAAATCGAACAGCCGTAATTTACGAAGCAATAATAGAGCGTCTCTCTTCATCTCACACAAAAAACGTCAGCTGTTCTCTTGAAGTTGACCACACGAAGGACATTCATTTCGCGAATATGGTTCGTTGCACACATTACCTGGTCAAAACAACAGGAAAACTAACGGACAACGGCCAAAAATAAACAGCTGAACGGAATTTTACCTTCTATAAAATGCTTTTTGACAACAGGTAAAATCTTCTTTCTTGAAGCGGTTACATTTCCCTGCAGGTAGGCCACTAGTGGAGCTGTCACTGCATCTGCTGAAGGAGAAGGCACCTGCTGTGGGAGGGCTGTCAACTCGAGTGCAGGCTCTCGGCACTCCAAAAGGAAAGCTGAAATCTGAAAATGTACGAAATACGACAGTTTAATTAGACGCTTTCTGCCTGTTGCCTCCACCAAATGTCAACTTGACTTTCAAGCTTTTGTTTAAAACTAAGTCTTTTTGTACTTTCTACATTTATCTGGATAATGAACTTTGTACAAGGTAAAAGTGTCAGTTTCCTGGCAACTACTTCTCAATACCCCTATTGAAACAGACGGAGGTCCCAATGCACCTGAGCTCATTTCATGTTCCGTCCAATGACTCTCATCTATCAATACCTAAAAGAATGTAACTTACATTCTACGGTTTTATGCTGATTGTTCACCATTTCTATTGTGAAACCTCTTTGATCAAATTTGTTCTTTTCGAGACTGATAAACATGTCATTATGTCAAATAAAGTATTTTGCATGGTCATTCAATTTACAAGGGACACACACACATGAATCTTACGAATGGAAACAACGTGGCTAGTGTGGCTGGCAAATGGTAGTTACTCATCCGCACATCTATTTTAACCGCTTACATCTTAGGGATGAAAAAAGAGTGTTACCGACAACACCACCCAAAACTAGGCATACCATCATATCTTCCAAACAACCAGAAAGAAGAATCATCAAAATGTGTTGAAAATCTTGGACGGCAAAATATTGTTTAATATTGTTTACCACATAAAATACATAACATGTGTACTCTACTTTTTTCAGCGTTTTCCATTCATTCCGGGTTAAGTTCAAAAGAGAAATGAGGAGCAAATAAATACAAGTTGCCACAATCACCAACATCAAATACAATTACTTCTATAACTGAATCTTTTATGGCACACCTCACAAAGGAGACCCAAAATGATCAAAGAGAAATCGTCTTATCAAATGTTCTTCACAGAGAACTTTATGAATGTTCCATAAAAAATCTTAGGACAGGTATGGATTGCCCGTCACACAATCTCTCTTAGAAAGTTATCTGCTTTGATGAAATCAAGGCATTTCGATATGTGACATATGGTGTTTGCCGCAGGATTGGGTGCGATGTCTTCATCGAGAAGCTCTGCAGAACTTGAGCTCCAGAGCTCAGATCGGGTAAATCCCTTTGTTGATGTGTGAATCTCAAATTCAAAAAAGCTACCGATTGAGAAAATGTGTTCCATTTAATAGTGGCTATTGCATTGAATAGGAAATTGGCACTAGTTTCCAGGCCACTTCCCTCGAAGTTTCGTAGTCATAGACATGATAAGCTGAAGGAAGAATATAAAATACAAGATTAAGCTGTTTTTTAGGATAGGAAGCATATTAAATTACAACCTTTGCTTTCAATAATGAAATGAAAATACGTGTGTGCCTCTCAAACTAAAATAAACTGCCAATTGAGAAAATGTGTTTCATTGCGATGCCACTTCTCCGGACCTTGTACGTTAACCGAATGCTTCATATGTAAATGTAAAAGTATGAAACTAGATTCATATCTCAGCTAGAACGAACATATTTCTCTGCACCAAAATCAGTGTCAGTAAATCGTTCTAATGTGAAAAAGTTCGGCTACACCGAGCACCTGCTTACAATGAGTCATTTCATTTTAAAGTCTTTGCATCTTTACTGCAGGGGGGGGGGGGGCGGTAGGAAACATCTTGTCCAGGTCCCGCCCGAACAGGTCCTGTCAGGAGGTGTGGGGGGAAGGGGGGTAGGGCACATCCTGTCCAGGTCTTGTCCGGAGGAGGGGGTGGGTACCAGGCCAGCCCTAGCTAGGGGGTGGATCACTTGGTCAGGGTAACCATTGTACCGTAATGTTAATGGGAGGCTGTCCTGTTTTACTCGTTGTAATTAAGGGTTATTGTAAATACAATTTTTTACAACAACTTCATTTAATGTACCATGTAAACTTCTTTAATGAAAAGTAAAGCCAGAACACTCCACATCGCCTCAAAAGATGAAGACCGATTTCCCACTTTCAGGCGAAATATGAAAAATTCCTTCAACAATCAGCTGCGCTTGACATGCTAGCTGCATACGGTTTTCCTCCATTCTCCTTATCTATTTTTATCTAGAAAAGCCACACCAAAACAACTGAAAATGGAAATTCGACGTAAGCCAAAAAGTGCACTGACATGTTTGTGAGAATGAGGATCAGAAGCAAGTTTAGCGCGAAAAAATTGGTATAAATTACTTGCCAAACAGTACTCAGCAGTTACGGAAACAAAGATTAACATCTTAGTATCTTAATTTTTTCAAATTAACCAATTAAGTGATGTCTTTGACAAATATAAAATAGCCCTGTGGGTCAGAATATGAAGGATAGTCAAAAAGGAAGTGATGTAAATAACCAAGCATGTATCAAAAAGTTAAACAGCTGAGTTAAGTGTGAAGATGGTAAAAAAGGAAATTAACTTGAGAAGGTCCAAAAGTAATGAGTTTAATTTTGAGGTGACACACAAGTGATCAAAGCTGCATTAAACACATTTTCAACATTCTGAAGATTTCTGGTATACTTTGTATGTGTCCTCAAAATTTACCTCATGAGGTCTGCGACTTCTTATTTTTAGTTCCTTCACTTAGGAAACAGGCTTAGTTGAGCTCTTTGATTTTTGACATGTGATACATTACTTGTAATTAAAGTTCACAGAGTCTTGGGAATTATGGGGTCTAGGGGGCCCTTGTTCCAAAAAGATAGAGAGGGTACCCCATCATCATGATTCATGACCCTTCCTATGTTTGCCTGTGCTCTCAATCCATGTCACCATGTCTCTCCCTAACATCATGGTTTTTGTCTATTAAATGGAGGTTAGGTTGTCCTGCTTATGGAAAAGTGATCAAAACTGTACACATAACTCTTCCATGGGGTAAAGGGTCTGGGGGCTCCAAGGTATGGCAGAGTTCAAGAGGGTATGGATTTAATGACCATTTGATATGAAAATTATCCTTCATGTAAGATATAATTGTATGAAATTAAAGATCAAAGCATACATGTGTCAATTATGTTAATTTAATAAATTACTGCAAAAGTGAAAACTCTAAAAATGCAGAACTCTCCTCTTTGTGGAACTCTGAATTGTGGAACATAATTCAACATGGCACCATGTTGACATATCATCTAGTTCTACTATCATCTAGCTATTTTATTTCAGACATTAGTTGTTTCAGCACCATTTTTAACTCATTTGACCATGACCAGCTGTTAATATCTTGTAGGCCACAGTCTACCAGTTGGTTTATCAGATAGATTGTGCACTTTGGCCAAGAATTGTCTTCAGGAGAACCCCAAGAGACTATCCCGCCGCCTAAAGTGTCACACCTGTACCATGATCACAATCATGGTAATTTTGTTAACGTTACTAAGTCACTTAAATTGCTCATTCTGTACCTTTTATGATATGAACTGAGCAGAAAACGGACAAGATGTTCTCTTTCTAAAAGTCATTTTGGCAAAAAAAGCATTGAATAATTGTGGCCTATTTAGTAAAGTAAATAAATTGTTATCAGCATGTGCACATATTGTAAATACGCCCTCAAGATACTTAGTGCATTGCACCACATAAAATTTTGTTGTCTGTGCTGTTAGAATTTTCAATAACATTGTTGATTTCAACCTTTTTAAACCTTTTATTGTTCGACCAACGATTAGATTACTATTGGTCATTTGCAAAACAGGGTTACCACTTTTTTCCTCTCATAAAATTTCCTGACTTATTTCTGCCATTATCCCCTGATTTTTTTTCAGGTCTCAAAAACTTTTACTACTTCAAATGAGGCTATAATATCAATCAAAATCTGTATGAAGACAAGAATGCTTACCAGCATTGTGTCACACCTGTACTAAGCTATAGTAATATCAAGTAATTTCTAAGTTTGATACTAAGTAATACTGAATTGTAATCATGTCATTACCAATGTAATACTAATTTACTGAGTTGCAATAAGTAAGCATATGTAGTGTTTTTAGCACCTGTGGTGTCAAGGAATCTGTGGTTCTTTAAGTAAGAAGGAGAGCCATCTAGTGTCAATATTTGAAATTAGTCTCATTAAATTCTCTGTCTACATTCAAGCAAATAAACAAGCAAACAAGCAAGCAGACACCATACTGAGAAGATTAGTCACTCTGCTCAGCAGCAGGTGTGACTAATAACAAAAAATGTACTAAAGGTTCATTTTATGCAACTAAATGAGTATATCTTATGGCAGACAGCAGTACTAAAGTGCATGTGTCTTTACTCAAGTCACCCAATCTGACATTCTCTTATTTTCAAATTGGAAGAATGTCTGTGTTGCATAGGGCACTGTGTAGCACAAAATTGGCTAAAATTGTTTGTAATAATTCACTGTTTATCTGGTTATCACCATCAGCTGCTGTTAATTACTGTATAAAATTATATTCTGAACTAATTTTCCCGACTTTTCCCTGTCCGACCAAAAATTTCTTGCCTTTCCCCTAACTTCTCTCATTTTTCCAGGTTTTCCAGTACTGGTGGGAACCCTGTGAACAGTACCAATTTGGTGAGGTTTGTTGTAAAGAAGAACGTTACGTCTTTAAAATTTAAGGTTGTCGCATTCCTGTACAATCCAAGCCTTCAAACTTCTGTGAGTGATTTCTTTACATTTTAATGGACGACGCTTCTTTGTCACAGTTTTCTTTTCTTTGGTAAAAATAAAGAAAAACTATCTTGAGTTATTTTTATGTAGGCGAATGAAATCATGCCTTGTTATGTCATGACATGCAATTCAAAGCCATTTTCAATTCAAAACAAATACATGATCAGGTTTTTCCCATTTCATTCGTATTTCACTTGCAACAATAAAGCTTTCAGGCCTCTGTCCGGAAATCCATGCCGCCACTGTTTTGAGTTCTCTGTCTCTGTTTAGAGTCTTGAGTTAAAATTTTTTTTTTTCCATTTCAAAACTTTACTTACATGTTGTTTATTTTTTAAATAAATAAATATTTACCAACAAGTAGGACGGTTTTCTTTCAGCGAAAAGTGTAACTCATACATGCAACCTTCAATATGGTGCGGCTCAAAAAACATCTTATTTGCAGGAAAACAAAATGGCAGTGGTGAGTGACACCCAATTTACCAAAAACAGCGCTAGTCAGACAGTGTCCTACTGGTCTATCATGCAACTCGGTACACAAAACTCTAAACAGAGACAGAGAACTCAAAACAGTGGCGGCATGTATTTCCCAACTTTTCAAGCCTTTCATTGTGGCTTCAAAATGACGAACCAAAAAAGTCAAACAATGGCAACAGAGAGCTAAACTGGACTTACCGATAAAAACAAACTCGATTTAGTTTTCTTTCCGGACTAGTCCACGATTTTCTTCCCTGTGCAATAACCTTACATCAGTATCAAAGGTTTTGATACTTAACGTCGTCACAAGACTGGTTTTATGACAAGGAAATGTAATTTCAATCAATGGCTCGATGACAAAGTAAACTGTCCCTGGTGGGAGGTAACCGTCACATATCAGACAACGTATCTTTATTCATTGTAATTTTATCACTGTGCCTTGTGACAACACAAAACAGTTCACCAGTCGCACACGTGTACGTGATCCAGCCTGAAAATACCGATGGTTCAACACCAATGAGGCATTCTTCGAAAACAGTTTTAAAAATAAAATGAGTGCAAACTGTGACTCATTTGATCTTCCTTCATAGTACCAGTCGCCAAACGGCAGTTCAGTGGAAAACGTGAAGGAAGAAATGACGGGGTTTGGAACTCTTCCATCCAGCACAGTTCAATGTCATTTAATAAAATGACAATTTTAACTTTTTTGTCTCGGGACGTTTCTGCACATTTCTGGGCAATAAATCATTTGTTTTTGGCCCTCGCATAGAGTCGTATTAAAATTAACTTTCATAGCCGAGTAGACACAGGCAGTAGGACTGATGAAATCTCTTACCTGTAGTCCACCTGGAGGCATACTTTACATGTACAGATTATAAAAAAAGGTTCCAATGCAAACAATGAATTGCCTCCCTTTGCACAACCTGTCACCATGTCTCACCAAAGAATGAAATTGTTGTGCCTTTTTTGTACCCAGAATGTAGGCCTAACATTTTGCGTAATGGATAAATCGCAGATACAGTAACAGAATTCATCTTTTTGGTTGCTGATAAAAATATATTACAATGCACAACCAGTTGATTTCAAGAAAATTATGTCAACAATGGAGCAGAGTCGTTTGTCAGTCAGACCAAATTTTGACAGACTCAATCAAACGATGGTACCTGTTTCCATCCTACTGAGTTCGATTTCTTTGATTTCTACTATTCAAAGTATTTGAAACAAACGAGAAAAACAATTTAGAACCGACTCCTATGTGACAAAAAAGTAAGCTCCAAAGTCTGAATATATATAAAAATATTCAGTACAGCACAAACCTCAAAGTCGAGAGCCTTGTCATGCTGAAGAAATGACAATTACCGGGCGAAAATGACTGGATGAAGCTGCAGGCTGTTTGTGCAATTATCTTTCTTGCACTAAGAAGCACAATTTCTGTCTGATAACCTAAATTTTTAACCTGCTTAAATAATGTGGCCTCCCACTTAAATTGGAATGCCATCCCTTCTTGATGGTGAACATTGATTTAGGGGGTGTAATAACATTTTGCTCTATCATCTTTTCTTGGAAACGGACTTCGGAAACAACAAAAGACATCCCCACACTGCCGTTTAAGGACTCGCCGCTGTTATATTATGTTTTACTGGTCTCAGTCCATCCAAGTTCATTTTACATTTTATTGATAGCGATTAATGTAAAACCGACCGGGGTGAGGCAAAATGTCAAGCACAAAATGTTAAATTTACCCATTTCAGCCTTAC
>JBCAUG010713957.1:0-13027 GCA_038406175.1 Haplosyllis leylae
CTCTCCACCTTGACCACTGCACTTTAATGGCCAAAAACTTAGTGTGATCTGAATTCACCACATTGGTATTTTGTGCCTCCCTCCACCAGTGTGGTAATTTGTGGCACCCACTTTGCAAGTTATATGTGCGCCGAGGTTCAGCTCCTAAGGAGCTATGTTTAAAATATTCGATTCTGTCACATTCGTGCTATAAGCCTTTGATAACAGGGTTATTAAATCAGTGAAACGTTCACAAGAAACATTTATCAGACGAAGAAAGAGTCGAATGTGTAAGAACTGGCACTTTTACTGCCTTTACTGCACCTTTGAATTTCCTCACACGAACACTTTACGAAACACTTTTCTTGTAATATGTACTGGCTTTACCTCACCCATCATGGCAAATATCACACAAATATGACATTTTCTCGCTTCTTATCCAGTTGAAAGAGTCTCATATTTTTACTTACACAGTTCATAATAAAAGAAGAGCCTACAACACTATACCGGCGTTATTTATAGAAAGAATGGTTTATTGAGGGGCACTGATGAAAAGAAACACGTACAGGAAATATTGATTGGCGGATAGAGTAGCTCCATAACATTAATAGTTAAATCCTTGTCTTAAGCAATCCTGCATTTAGATTATTTAATACATAAATGCCATAGCACTTTCAGATCTGAAGCTAATAGAATGAAATAATGCATAGGCTTTTTCGGGGGAATACTCACTCATCATTTGTACATAATCCTGACGGCACAGTACTGTCAGACCAGAACAAACAAAATATAAAAGACGGTGACAAAAATACTTCCGGCGTAAGTTCTGAAGGCTGTAAATTGTAGTAATAGCGATCTCTATGAGAGATTTGTTAACAATCCGTGACATTCTGATGCACGCAACTAAATATTACAGCAGTATTTTATGGCTTTTTTAATATTGATGAATTACATTCAATAGAAATAATATTCATGTACCTGTCGAGTCTCACTATTTATTTCATTGGCATATAATGAATGTTCTGGATTGAAGCGGCTTTGTGTTAAAAACTTGATATTTTATTGACAGGGACAAACTTATGAGTTCCAGAGGCGTAGAATTACCTTTAGCAATTATTCCAATATTTAGTAATTAATTTACCTTCATGGGACAAATATATATGGCATCATAAAATTAACAAACCATGAGGCCTTTTCGAAATGTGAACGATTCACATTGTCAGAATGAACTAATGGGGCCGTGCGCGATGAAGAATAACATAGGCTGAGAAGATTAATGCAAGATTTTCGAAGAGACTTAAGAAAAATTACATGACGTATGTTTCAAGAATACAACAAGTCGTTCACCTCGTCTTATATTCTCACTCTTGTCTTTAGATTAACATGATTCCCCTTGATACTGTAATAAAATGAAACAGTGAGCATCATTTATTTTGGGAGAGTTTTCATTTCGAAGCAAAATGAAGAACGGCCAACACTACATATTTTGCATGACATATTCATTGATTAATGGAATGTGAAACAGTTAAACATATTCTGTATTCCAAACGCATGCTTGACTTTCAGTGTCTTTGACATTTCTATTTGCTGATGATTCTGTGTTCTTTATTTTTTCGCAATACCAAACCCACTCCCTTTTAACATCTGGCATATTCCACATTTAAACCATGTGATAATTTTTTTAAAAGAAGCCCCGACTTAATCAAATTAAGCCGACTTTAAAACGAGCACATTTAAACTAATCATGCCTTCATGGTGTATTTTGACTAATTCTATGTGTGTTTTATACTACATTTACTACTACCACCACTGTACTTTTTCAAATATAGATAGATGTTTTGATTTTCAATAAATTAACATTCTAACTCTCGTCAAGTTGAAGTTGCATGTAAAAATTAAAGTTGCATTAAAGTTCAAAAAAACTTTACATATTTCCTTTTTCAAGAGATCCATATTAGTTTAGGTTAAGAACTACCCTAGACCTTAAGTTACCAGTTTTGAATATATTTTTCCTGGATCACTATATTACTAAAGTTGCACAAATTAAATAGCTTACTGTGACAAAAGTTGCTTATCTTTAATTGGTTCTTATTGTTCATCTTTCAGGTTTTCAGCAAGCTCAATAACCCTGATGCAGCTTTAGGTTTACAACTTGTTGGGAATTGAAACTGATGCGGACACAAACTCACTAACACAGACAGACCCGAGCAATTACTGTACCTTCTTTCATGTAGATAACTGTTGCCTGTACCTCGTGAGACCTAAGTTACTCAACGTATATAATATGTGTATGTATGTATGTAGTGCTGATCTTGTCATCAACAGTTGAAATAATCCGACAGTTAGATAGCAATATAGGTCAGCTTCGTGCTTACTCATAAAATTGAGTTGAAGTCGTTATTTCTGCTAGTAGTAAGATAAACTTGTTGACATGTTCAGTTATATAGGTTGTAAGTTTTATCAGTCTCATAATTACTTATAAATGTCCAAAGGTTCGTCGCGTTACCTTTTTGCATATTCTTTGCAAAATGAATACTATGTGTAGAAAAACGTACTATTCTGTCTGTTGATTCCGTAAATCAGTTGTGCTGACCAAATCATATACAATTCTGTAATATTGAAGTCGTATTGCCTAACGTAATGGCAGAATAAGAAATTGACTAAAGTCGTGTCACGGTTATTCTTGTGGGGATCAAACTACCACGTTATTCACAGATGTAAATACACACTTGGAATGCAGTCGTATATTTAGACTATGGTGGGTCCTCTATTTAAAAGACTAATAATTAGATTGGACACAACCGAATAATGTAAATTCGATATATCAGTGATAAATAAAAGAGTGTTTAAGTACAATGCTTATTGAACAGTTGACTATTTATTTTGAAAATTGTACAGGTTATCTTGCAAGAAATGTTCACTTTTTATAATACAACTTAATTTGATGAACTGGCATAGTGCAGTGTTATTATTATTATTTCAGTCTGTAAGTAATGGCCTGGGAATTGTATTTTTCAAAAATGCAAACTACTTTAATTTTAAAAAAAAAATAGAACTATTGCAATATATTATGCGTTTTTAATGGGGACATTAAAATACTAACTTACTGTACTTAGTTGTGCAGGCGTTTTGGGTGTAAGGTTATTTTGTGTGGTTGTGAGGTCTCTTCCCGTTTTTGGCACCCGCTTTTTAGAGTAGCTGGTCTCTTCCCTTTTTTGGCACCCGCTTTTTAGAGTAGCTGGTAGGAAATAAATATGTGCACAGTGGTGTTCAGTAGTCTGTATGTACTAGAAAAGATATGTAATAGATTAAATGTTAAGGAAGTAATGTGCTTGTAGAAATTAGTATGTGAGGTGTTACTGCTACAATGTGGGAACCAGTAAGTTGTGCCATTTCCATCTTCCAACACATTTCACTTGTCCTCAGTTCAACAATTTCGGCCTTGGTTTTCTTAAAGTTTGCTTTCTAACATCTGTACATTCGAAGATATTCTGCGGAACTGCTCAAGCTGTTTACCTCAACGTCGCACAGAGTATCTATATCTTATCATTGAACGTAACGAATGAATTTTAGCTATCAACTAGGAAGGGTCAGGATTGTATGACATTTCCATATATTTGCAGTTTTATACGAGGAATATTGTATACTTTTGTACAAACATGTAAACTTTAGAGACATTTTTAATGTTTTTGCCTACAAGATCTCAAGAGACTGTTTACAGTACAAAGTGGGCGGGGTCCTACAGACATTTACCTGACCGGGGTTCGAACCAAGAGGGGATGGAGACATGTTTGTCTTGACGCTCATGCTCAAGAAGCAGCGTTTGTTTCTCTTGACTCAAATGTGATACATTTTTCTTCATTTCTGCGTCATTCTTATTGCTTAATTCTTCTTTTCAATGAGCGGCGGAATGTGCCATGCAAATACGTTTACCAGTTAAACACACCAACTATTTCTTCCAAGAGCAGTAGTCTTTACGCTTCCCATCTTCGGTGAAAAATTAAAATAATTCCCAGGCCATACGTTACAGATATTTCCATTTTTCTCTAGGAAATTAAAATAAAATGGTTTAACAGTGTTTTATTGTAAGAGAAAAAAATCCCTGCAGATTTGTGTACGTTCTTGTTGACTAGGGATTAAGACGTTTTCTATAGTTTTGTACTGACATTTTTGTGTTATTCTTCATTGTGTAATCCGAAGATTCCAGCAACAACGAGAGGTATGTTGCCATACATAAAAACAATATATGCAGACGATTTTAGTGTATATTGAATTGGTGTATTGTTTAATTAAAATAGTTTTAAAACTACGTGAGACGCATAGGGAAGTATCAGTCGTGTAGAAAGTGAAATGTATCTTCATTGGCATTATTTTTATTACGAATGAAAACAGCTTAACATCGGTGCCAATAGTTACTCAAGTTCAAAAAATATGCAAATGGCACCTGGGACACTTTTCCTATGGAAATAGCTAAGCATGCACATAAGTAAAGTGTAATTTGTTTTACTGAGGAGTCTCTGCTGCCTTAAGTTATTTCAATGATAGAGAACAGCCTTCCTTAAGTGGTTTGTAGCGTTATGTGTAGAAAACTACAAAACATGCAAATCAAAGGCTTCATCAGTCAATGTGTGTTGAACAGCAGAAATTGTACAAAATATGAATTAAAAAGACATGTAGAATAGAGGTAATATATTCCAGTGCTGTAAACTGTGGATATTTAAATGTATTTGTGAAAAAGTAATAACATTGAAAATAATAAAAGTGATAAAAATAATAAACGAGTTATGATTGTGTCATTGTGATGTACGAAAAATTTGTGCAAGGATCAGTGTTCTTTAATGTAGTTTAGGTATGGTGATAACAAAAAAAAAAACAATATCGACAAGAAAAAAAAACAAGGGGCATAATTGTTAACCTGTAATAGTTATAAGTTTAGGTTTGTTTTAGGGAACTGTGTCTGTGCCGTATGCAATATGATTATTCAAAAGGACAAGAAATTGTGAGTCTCACTCAAGTTTCAATTTTGGGAAAACTTACAGTGATGCAGAATACAAGATGTTTCCTACTGATCTCGAACATAATAAAATTTATTAAAGAGAAAGACAGGTCTGCACCTAAAATTTATTAAAGAGAAAGACAGGTCTGCACCTAAAAAACCTATGTACATCCTTTTAGATAAACGTATTGTTTTTGTTTGTCTGTACAGTTATAGTTATAATACTTATTAAGCAGAAACAAAAAATACAGAACCTTGTTGACTTTGAAGTGACGCAACTACTGTATCAATATTGTATACTGCAACCAATTTTGTACAGTTTTGTATAAAAATAAATATAGGGAACACATATTTATGTGTGTTGCGAAATATGTTATTGTAAAATATGACTGGTTTGTACAACAGTGTAAAGTGAGTCGATCACTATGTGCTTAGTCGCTTGTGTGTTTTGTCACCAAAATATAATCTACTTATAAAAAGAAACAGATAGATCAGACAATTCTCAGTTAATAAACATACAAAACATTAGCCTAATATGTAGATAGTTGCCTAAATAAACCAGGATCTGTACAAATGAAAAAAAATGTCGACAACTTTTAAGTTATTATGTTTGACATATTATTTGGCTAATTTCAAGTACTTGTAGGTCACTGTTCAACATGATCAAAATTTTGCAAGATTGGTAAAATAATGTTCGTGTAAAAGTTATACCGAAATTAACCAAATACATGTGTCATGTACATGCATAGCTGTATTTAAGGTGAAGGGATATTTAAGAAGAAAAAAAGCTAATTATGAGAAGGTATCTGGTGGCACAATTCGTGAAAGATAATGTAATATTCCTTAAATACTCTGCACAGGTAGAGCTGAAAGAAAAAACTTTGTTTGAAGTGAAATTTGTCTTCAAAATTGAAAGATTTCCCGTAAAATGTTCAGAATACTTTCTCTTAAATAAGTATGTGTGGTTGGGCATTCACGTTCTCGAAGTTCTCTGCAACTTTTGAGAATCTGTGTCCGTCCTCCACTATGATACAAAATGAAAAGCAATCAAATGACGTAGTTTAGGTTATGTAGACGTTACTCTAAAATCGATGATTGTGTAACAAAAGGAAATTAAAACGCCGACAATGCATCAAAAACCTTAGGTACATGAGAAGTGAATCCAAGAAATGTTGCCAAGGCAACGCTTTATACTTGTGCTATATTTAGTGCAGGTGTAGTCAAATGATTTGTAGACAACCAGATTTGAAAGACAAATAAAAAGCAAGTATGATTTTTAAAATGTTTACTTTGTGTTGTTGTTTCTATCTTTTTGTTGAGGTTCCTGTCCCCCTGGCTGTAGGTCTGACTAAGGTACCCTCCCTCTTCCCTCCCCCCATCCAAGCTGCAGGCCTGACTGGGGTACCCTCTCACCCAGCTGCAGGCCTGATTGGGGTACCCTTCCCCTCCCCAGCTGCAGGCCTAACTGGGGTACCCCCCCCCCCCCTTTCGGTACAGGAGGACTGACTACGCTGCGGCGGTACACCTCTGCGGTCACGCAGGAGGATTTTCTAGTTTCCACTATCAATCCACGACGGGAGAAGCGTGAATTCGTTATTCACCGCGATCATGAAACTCAAAATTTTTTGCTGAAAATTATTTTGGTTAACGTTTTGACATAAGGTTTTCATAGATCGCTACATGATGAAAATAATAATGACAATTATTGGATTAAACAAGCAATCCATAACTCCTACGCAATGCGAACGCATATATTAAATTTAAATGCCTGAGCAAACACTGATGTGGCGAGGAAATGACAATATAGCAAGAAAATTCATGAAAGAAGCAAATTTAAACTGCAATGCCGCTTTAACAGAAAATGTGGAAATTCACTTTCTGGAGCAATTAGTATTTCCTGATTTGGTAATGGAAAGCTACATTTAGACATCCACAAACTAATTTCAGTTTTTCGCCATTGAAAATATTAAAATTAATGTGTTTACTTGGTTCTCTGAGTCAAGAAAATGCAAGAAGTTAAGAAGCTGCAGGTTTTTCTTTCTTTCCCCCCCCCCCCCACACACACGCATACAAACATATTTTAAGCTCGTAGTGGTATTTATTGATGATTCAGACTAGTCAGGTTGTCCTAGACAGGATCAGGGGTACCCCCTCCCCCGACAGACAGGACAGGGGGTACTCCTTCCCTCCCCCAGACAGGACCAGGGGATAGTCGCCATGATGCGGGTGGTATGTCTCTTGCGGTCACGCAGGAGGACAAATACATGCACATTTTGTTTGTACATTTTGTTGCATTTATATGCATGAAAACATCACTCATAAAGTTTCATGCACACACATGATTATTAAGGTACATTCGGGTTTTTCACGATAAGGAAATCTGACGCATTTCTGTCAGATTGTCTGACAGATCTGAAGTTACACAGAACAAAATAAATTTCATCAAAAATTGCCTCCCATGGTGTTTGAACACTTGACCTGCTGATCATCACTCTAATGCTCTACAAACTGAACTGAGCAGGAATCTGTTGGGCAGGAGATTTCTGAAGTGAGCTTTGTTTGTTTCATGCACCACTTCATATGTTGGACTTTGTTCATTTCTAGAATCAATAGAACATGACTTTAATGTTTCACACAGAGAACCAAATAGTGACTTAGCTCAGTTGGCAGAGCATTAGAGTGATGATCTGGAGGTTGTGGGTTCAAACCCCACTGGAGGCAATTTTTGATGAAATTTATTTTGTTCTGTGCAACTTTAGATCTGTTAGATAATCTAACAGAAATGTCTATCATGAAAAACTAGGTTGTATGTGTTAATTTTTGATGATATACACACAATCTAGCAAGTATTGGAAATAAACAACCCATACTTTAAAATTTTAAGTTGTGATAATTATTTTAAAAATTGCATTTTACTTCTGTCAGATCTGACAGATTTGCTTATCGTGAAAAAATCAGTTGGGGTTGAAAATTAACTATGAATTTACCAATTACAGTCAGTCAGTCGAGTTTTTCCTAAATAACACAAATCTGACATTTCTTGCATTTTTGTACAAAATTGACATCAAGGGGGTTCCAAATCAGCAAAAAAATAAAGTTGCCTCCAGTGGGATTCAAACTCACAACACCATCTATGGATTAGAATTCTAATGCCCGCCCACTCAGCCACAGAGACCTGTGTTATGCTCAGACTTTCAGACCTTTGTAAAATCGTGCTCTATTGAATCTTGAAAGGATTCAAGTGCAAACAGTGAAGTGGAGCATAACACAGGTCCCTATGGCTGAGTGGGTAAGGCATTAGAATTCTAATCCTAGATGGTTGGTGTTGTGAGTTCGAATCCTACTGGAGGCAACTTTATTTTTTGCTGATTTTTAATCTCCTCGATGTCAATTTTGTACAAAAATGCCAGAAATGTCAGATTTGTGTTATTTAGGAAAAACTCGACTGAATAAATTGTTTTCAGCTCATTTTCACTATTTCAGAAAATTCTGAAATACTTGTCGACAAATCCTGAATACAGTTGATACTGTTTATAGTTACACAATTCTTTCTCCTGGCAATCGTGTTTTTACTGAGGTCTGGCAGAATATGGTGGATGAAAAGAAATGATATGGTTTTATTGATTGTAATGAACCTCAATGCACTTGACTTGAGATGTTATAAATCAGTTAGAAAATATAGCTCAATACTATTTTAGTCACGCCGCCTCACGAGCGGAGCGACTTATTAATTGGGTATTTCGTTTTCAACACAAATGTGACGAGAGTTGTGAAACGTCTGTTTCTGTTGCTGTTGCTGTTTCTGTTGCGAACATTTACGAGACAGGACGGTGAATGTTATTAACATGTACAAGCCAAAACCCTTACATGTTTTGTTAAGAAAATATTTACGAGATATGTCTTGTAATTAATTTTTTTGTAAAAAAAACAGGTAAGGGATCTATCTCGGAAACATTACTTTTTTAAAAAACATGTAAGGGATGTATCTTGTAAATGTTTTTTTTTAAAAAAACATGTAAGGGATGTATCTTGGAAATGTTATTTTAAAATAATCATTCCGAGATATATCCCTTAAAGAATATTTAAAAATAACATTTCTGAGATATATCCCTTACCTGTTTCTTAAAAAATAACATTTCCAAGATACATCCCTTAAACATTATTTTGAAATAATATTTCCGAGATACATTCCTTACATTTTTTTAATTTAAAAACATTTACGAGATACATCCCTTACATGTTTTTTAATAAAAAACCATTTCCGAGATACATCCCTTACCTGTTTTTTTTTTTTTTTACAAAAATTCTTTACAAGTCATATCTCAGAAATGTTTTTTTAAAGAAACATTTAAGGGTTTTGGTTCGTACATGTTCACAACAGAAACAATAACAGAAACAGACTGTTTGCTGATCCACAATGTGACATTTCTGTACAAAATTGACATCGAGGGATTTAAAGAGTTTCAACAGAAATAAAATTGCCTCCAGTGGGATTTGAACTCACAACAGCAGCCATCACTTGGATTCCTAACTGCATTACCCATTCAGCCACAGAGAAACTTGTTGAACATAAAATCCTTAAACTGAAGTTGGATCATTTCCAGAATCAAAAGAGCATGACTTTATAAGGGTCTGAAAATCTGAGACTGCCATGGACTGGCAGATTGGCTGAGTGGGTAAGGCAGTTAGGATTGCAATTGATGGTTGCTGTTGTGAGTTCAAATCCCACTGGAGGCAATTTTATTTTTGTTGTTGTGTTCAACATTTGTGTTGAAAACGAAAAACCCGAATTAGTCACTGGAAAGTCCGAATCCGCAGTGTGTGTAGGTCTGCGCGCTGACATCAGTGGGGTTCGGAGTTTAATCTTGATTCGATCATAACAAAGAGAAACTCGTACCTGATCTCAAAAAACGTGCAACAGTCACGAAGAGTATCCCAGAAAGTGAGACGACCAACAATGTCTTATTCAATGAAAGTGCATCCATTTTATCGTTACAATATTGAAGGATAATGTGCACTCTCACAAGAGTAATTAGACGACACTGTTTTTCCACGAAAGCCCTCTGAGTCACGCAAAACATAAAATATTCAGCTCCATACAAAAGTGTGTTATTGGAGCAAAGGCAGCTTCAAACAACATGGGTTGTTAGCAATCTATGTCCTATTTACATTATTCTAAACCATTACAAACTTACGAGCCATATTAAACAAACATGCTGGAACATATATGTGATAAAGACGTTAAAGCTCTGGAACATGCAACAAGTTTTTCCGATTTTTAATCAGAAAATTCATCAAATTGAACCAATTAGATTAGAAAAATATTCAAAATCAAAAAGACTTCTGTGAGATATGAGTTCCCAAACTACTGATCAACAGTCAGACGTTATAACTATTACACCAAACAGACAAGTGTGAATAAGGAAATGAGAAAAGCTTCAGTCCTGCTTGACTAATTCACCTAATTAGATAACTCAAAATAGGAAAAACACGAATGATCCATGGCTTTATTCGAGGAAATGTTTATCTATCACTAGGCATTTGTAATTAACTCTACTGATAAAGGAGTGGCCATAATTGCTACACAGACATCAATTAAGTTGTTATTTTGGGTTCGTAGAATTGGTCAACACAACAAAAGATGGATGAAGAATTAGGTAGCCACAAAGATTTGTTCGGTGATAAAATAATTTTCCTAGCCCTGTCGCTTCCAATTTGCAGAAAAGTTCTGTTGTGTAGCTTTCATCTTTGACAAAAGTTATAGCGCACTGCTTCAAACTTTACGTTCGAAGTTGTTGTAAAAAATCTGACATTTCTGGCATTTGCATACAAAGTTGACATCGAGGGGTTTAAAAAGATAGGTATTTCCAGTGACGCTTGTCAAACTCTGCTAATCTGTCAGGTATTCCTGTCTCAGACTTTCATACCCTCACAAAGACATGCTATATTGAATCTATAAAAAATCACAGTCCAAAAAGTAAAGTAGTGCATAAAACAAAATTCAGTTTAAAGATCTCCTTTTGAACATATGTCTGGTCAGCAGAGTTAAATAAGCGTCATACTTTTGAAGCAGTGGTGGTCAGTGTTATGAGTTCAATTCCCACTGGAGGAAAACTTGGTACCACAAATAAGAACAACTCTAGCTTTAAGATTTTATTATTTTCCCTTAATGTAACTTCTGTTAAAGTGATTCTAAGATGTGAAAAAATAATACACCTTGAATTGGCAGATCTGTTATCGTGAAAACAGGATAAGGGGTTATTGTACAACAATTCATCTATAGCAGAAAGTTAGTGAAATTCGTCATCACACTGCATTGAAATTGTTTCCGAAGTTCTCCCATGGCAAAAAAGAGTGGCTTCAAATAACCCCTTGATTGTAGGTTTCATTTGGATTCAACTGATTTAGTTGACGAAAAAATCGGAAAGCCATGGGTGAATAGAAACTCAACTCGACTTGTTACGCGTGCGTTTTCTGATTACGTTTTGAGTCTGTTTTGTAATTGAAACAAAATTGATTGTCGTCCACCTACAGGAGTGGTTAAATTAAATTTTAAAAAACTCTGATCATGTATTTTTATTTTTAATTGTCCGTTGTGATTTATTTTACGACATTATTTCACTTAAACATAACTTCCCATCAACAACTTGTCGTACATCGTAACAATGTAATGTGACACAAATATCGACAACACAATTTTAAACAATTAATGTCTTCAGAAATGACCAGCCTCGCAAATTTGACACTTCAGCGTCTGCTGGATAGACTAAAAGCAACTTCCCAAATTTGTTGTGATTATTTTTCTGGAACCAACTGGAGTGCACAACTAACTATTTGATGGATAGGGCACTGATGTATCAGAAGCTACCATTGGCGGATCTAGAGAGGGGGCGTGAGGGACGCCCCCTCCGGGCTTAATTTTCTTCATTTTCATGCAGTTTTTGGGAAAAATTGGTCAAATAGTATGTTAGCTCCCCCTCTAGGGTTGGGGCCCCCTGGAAAATCCTTGATCCGCCACTGGATACCTCCCAAGACTAGGATTTATAGCCGGGATATTTATGTCCGATGCTGTACTTGCGCAATACTTATACATGACGCTGGTAATCGGAATGAGTGGTACTCTTACCCATTTTCGGCAATGGAGAGAGTAGTTACGAATGGATTAAGAAATACTTCAATGTATTCCCAATTAATTACAATTTCTGCGCATACATTAAAATTCACGTAATGTACTTATTGCTAAACATCCAACAGTTATCGTAACCATTTAATCCTTTAGGAAAAAATGAAATAATTATTGAGTCAGATCTCAGATTTTTCCTTCAACATTAAAATTTCTCAGAAATTATGTTCCAGCATATGCTTTTTTTACATTCAAAATTGTTTACTGCCACATGAGAGAATATTCCTTGGAAATATAAACGGAAATAATTCAGCAAATTTTTCTCAAATAATTTCTGGTGAATCCTTTCAGATTATAAAAAAGCGTTCCGATGTAGCGAAAGGACTGGTTCAGAAAATAAATAAAGAAGTTAAATCAGACGTCAAACTGACAAACAAGCAACTAGCTAATTCTGGAGGAGAGTCAGTAATAAGTTTACATCCTGAAACCTCAATACATGAAATTTCTTTCAGAAGGAAAACAAGGGTAACAAAACAGGTTAAGTTCCAACACCCTAAGATATGTCTTACATCACATGACCATACGCAGGGTCTATCGTTCAAAAAACAATTTGACCACTTTTGCAATAAAATAACATCAGAAACAAAAACGCAAGAAATTTACACAACGACAATGCACTGGTAAACAGCAAAGTATGACAATACAATAAAATTCATCATAATGGAAAATTTCTGATGGAATAAGTTTCACTGCTGTGAAATTACTTCACTAGTTTAGAACTGACTGGGTTTCTGCAAAGGTAAGTAAATACCTTACATCTAAAATCTTACATTAAACATTAAGACGGAATTGTTAGGGCCCGTTTACACCTAGCGTTTGCGACACCGCTGCGAGATCGCTCCCAAATCAAACATATGAATTCTGTCCTG
>JBCAUG010713968.1:0-13027 GCA_038406175.1 Haplosyllis leylae
GGTCTTGGAACAGTCACATCCACCTAACTATCTGCCCCCAATTTATGCGAGACTCTACAGAGTTTAACAACTCGGTTGTAATATATTTTATATGATTTCAGATTCCGTTTCATTTTGAACTATTTTAACAACAAATCACCGAGACAAACATATTATGAAGCTACCTTCATATTTTCACGTAACAGTAATTTAGTTAAGAAATGTGGTAATCATCCCTGAAATAGCACAATTCTTTGCATAAAAAGTGAAAAATGTTGATACCTTTACCTTTAATACGAAACAACGACGTCTAAACCTTTAAATTTATGCAAACGAGCTATTTTCCAGACATTAAGTCATTTTATGTCTATCGGCAGCCATGTTTTGTTGACCTACTTAAAGAGCCAATGTAGTGCAGACTTGCTTAGGGGAGGATAGGAGGTAGGCATCACTGACAAAATGTGAGAGAAAGCAGTTAGTGAACGAATAAGTTGTTCATTGCTCTTTCTACATAAGCACAAAACCTTATGAGGAATTTTACTGATGGAAGACTATTTATACACAATGTGCCCAGAAAAATAACCATGGGTGAACTCAAAATGACACTAGAACTTAACACCCCTATTATTGGCCACTTCACAGTCACATGATCATTGTGTGTCCGTACTAAAACAAAACAATTTACCATTTGCAACGTTGTAACGACACAAGCGTTCATGTCCTGAAAATCAGTCCAGATTTCACGTTTGTATCTTCATTCCGGATACATTAACGAATCTCTGTTCAAATCTTATTATTTTGATGCAGACACTAATACCGTGATTCACAAAACCATGAAGCCACGAACCAGTACGGTGTTCAGGGGTGCGTACCAGCCCTTGGCCCATACCCTCCATTCATGGCAATGGGGGATTTTAAGGAATAATACCAGGCAAATGGAGTACGGCCGTGAAAGCTGTTGGCTCTATGAATCGCGCTGTAAGTCATTTTATGTGTCTGTCCACAGCCATGTTAAGTTTCAAATGTGATAGATCTTATTTTTGCTGACGGAGAGTGCTAATCAATGAAACCCTTTCGGGTTTTTCCGTGGTTGTATTTTTATCACTACAATTACAATCATTGTCATTATCAACACAACAGGAGATAACACAACATAAGTATAAATGATAACAACAATCAGGGCTGCAATTTCAAAGCGAATCAATTTAACGTTATTCCCGTTTTGCATGTGGGTATTATTATTCAGGGAGTCGCAACAAATCGTTTGCGAGGAAACAGTGGGAGTAATTGATGTGTACGGTCGCAAATGAGAACTTGACACGAAACACCCGACTATGAATAGCAGGACTACAAATAGTTCTTTCCTTTTGATAATCAGAAGCCTAAAGGTACATTCACATCGAGCGAACACGATTTCGCCAGAATAGCTTTTATATCCATTTTCAAGCCTCATTTGATTTTTGGTCTGAAGGGTTATTAACGATGTATTCCCAGCCTTCCGAGGATGTCTACGCCTCTCGGTGTGAATGTAGCCTTGGAAAGTTTCAAACAATTCTATTTCCTTGATAAATGTGGATTCAGCGATCTGTCAGGTGTTTTTGACACAACACTGATCAGTTCCCTCGTTCACGGTTTAACTGTAGAAATCGTCTCGAAACTCGCGGAACAATCGTTTGTTCACATTGAAACTATCGCCTGTTTTTGCCGCAACTGAAAGCGATACGTTCAGAAATTGATGAAAAAGAAAAAGTCCGTTGCAGAGTTAAATGATAACTTGGGGTCTGTTCACACCCAACGATGTACACTTCACATGCGCTGTCGTATCCACTTTCACTTATTTGAACATCTTATCTGGCGACATTTTTGCCTCCTACTATGCAGTATCGGTACCAAAAAAACGTCAAGAATACCGCTAAAATGACATAGCGAACCCAAAACGTATTGAAATTTTCGCGAAACTTATTTTATTATTTTTTTGTACAATCAACTTGTGTACCATTTTCTCAAGTCTTCTGAATCACTTACATACGCATTCGCACGTTATTAAATACTGCAACGTCTTTGTCAACAAAGTTCATCAACATAACATTAGATTCCTCCCTTTTTCATATTTTAATTTCATATGGAAACTAAGCAAGCAGTGATAAAACGTGTACTGGTTAGCACCCAAGAAATTTCAGTTTGACAATATATAGGAAATTAATGAAGCATGCAACAAGTTCGTTTGCGGCGAGGAACCTCAAATAATGATCTGATTAGCTTATCCTTTTTTTTTTTGCTCATGTAAATAATGATAGTACAATTGTGTGCATCTGTAAACATCTGTCTCCGAGACGGGATGCCGAATATATCGTACGTTTTAAACTAAAATTCACTTACGCTCACCGAACTTCTGTGCGAAGATCAATGAATGCAACATACTGAGTGAAAATAAATTAATGAAACAAGAAACATGCTTTGAGCTATACTGCGGTCCGTGTGCGAAGGACAAGACATGTTTTCAGCTGCTGCTGCAACACAATTTTTGTTTCCAGTTAGTAAATCTGGCATTCCATTATTTTCTCGGATATCCCCACATAAATCACACAGCGGCAAGCTTTACCCTAGACATTCTGATTGTTTCTTCTTAAACATATGAAATTTATTGATATTTTTCTTGTGTTAATGTCCTGGATATTTAACAGTCATTGCGTTTATTTCTAGCCGCACTAAACAACTGTCAAAGCTATGTTCGCCTCCGACAGGAAACTTCGCTCCTCTACAAGTTTGAAGAAAACTTCGCCAATACTGTTTCACTGAAGACGAGACTGACAATAGCAGTGGCGCGAGGAGTTGAGAAAGAACTAACCGTTCCAATTCTGAATTGGTTTGATGTGAAGTAAAGGCCTGTTCACACCGAGCGTCACAATGTAATGTTGACGGGCAGCACCTTTGATCTTTTTGACGGGCAGAATGGGCTACATACCTATTTGCCCGTCAACGTAGTGTTTTTTTACGTTGACGGTAACGTTGACGCTCGGTGTGAACAAGGCTTAAATCCGCTAAATCATAATGGTCTGTTCACACCGACCGACAGCGACCGTGTTTACGTTTCAAAAACGTGTGCTCACACTGACCATGTTTACCGTTTCCGACCGGATTTGCTTTCTCGTCTATCTGATCTATCACTGTTACGAGAAGCGCTACCAGACCCGCTGGTATGAACGTCACGTTTACTAACACGTCGTCGGTTACTGTCTCTGTGTCCCTCTCGTCCGGAAGGCGAATGTCTGGATCCTTCTCTCCGGGACCGTCTCCGTGACCTGGGACTGCGGGTGGATCTCTGAGGGGAGCGGCGGGCCCTCTTACTCCTCCCCGGAGGTGAGGCGAGTCTCCGCTTCACACTCCCCCTCGAGCCCCTACCGTCCGTGCCCTCGCGGTGACTAGATGGGTGTTTGCGAGGGGATCTCCTCACTTCATACGATGATTCTAAACTGTCCTCGATCTCTCCTTCCTCTAAGCTACTTGCGTCATTTTCTTTTCCTGTCGGCAAAATCTTTTCCTCAACTGAAGAGCCCTTTGACTCGGAAGCATTTATCTCCTCACATTTGCTCTTGTTTTTCGTTGGCGTCTTTGGATTCCTCGCTTTTTTCCTGGGCGTGCCTCTGCCTCTCCGATCTCTCGACCGCGATCGCGACTTTGATTTATGACGTCGTTTCACTGACGATTGTTTTGGTTTTGAATTCGGTACGTTGTTCAACTCCCTTAATTTTTCACTCAGCTGATTTCCCGGCAATAATTTTGGCTTCTCCTGCTGTAACTTACTGCTGCTTTTGTCAGTGTTCAATTCACTCTCGTCTATCCCGTGAAACAAGGAGTCCTCGTCGAGAGCGTCAAGTACCACAAACTCACTGAGCTCACTACTAGCGGAATCTCCTGGGCCGCTTTTTACCGAACTGCTCTGGGAATTATTACAGACTGAAATAAGTTTATCTGCGATCAGCTCGGTTTTCTGCTTCAGTGAACTTTCGTCATGGACTTCCGGTCCCGTGTTTCCGCGTCCATCATGGACTTCCGGTCCCGTATTTCCGCTTCCTTCACAATGTACCTGTCCACCTGACGTAGAAATACCATTATTAGTACTTGTACCCTGATTCTCGTTTTCGTTTTCGGCCTGAGTATCGGAATTCTCCACATTTTCTTGAGTACAACTTTCTGGTATTGAACTCCCTTTATCATCATCATCATCACCCGACGATTCTTCCTCAGTGTCACTTTCACTGGTACTGTCATCATTGTCATCATCTTGAGTTGAAGATTCGCTGTCGTCATCGTCGTCTGATCCGTCCCCCGTGCTGTCGTCTTGACTTTCCGTTGTCTCATTCCCAACGTCTTCAACTTTAGAACTAATTTCAACACTGTCCACTTTGAAATCTCCACTTTTAGACTTCACATTTTGGTCGCTTTCTCCCAAACCAATACTATTCAGTACCTCAGCCGTAGCTCTGTCTTCATTTTCTCTTTCAGTGTCTTCGACAACGTTGGTAAGATTCGGTGATTCTTTCTCGTCAACCTGAGAAAATGTGTCAAATTTTTCAGAGGTGTCCTTTGAAAGTTCAACAGCTGTTTTCTTGGATGCATCATTCACAAGGGGCAAAACCGGTTCTAAAGCAGGAGTAGAAATATCACTGGGCCTATTGTTCAATAAATTATTATTTTGAGTTCTTTTCTCTGCATTTTCACTGTTGTTATCAATGCGTTCAACAGTAACATCTTTTTCCTTCAATGCGGCTTCATTCTTTTGCACAGTATTAGCTTCATCTGCAGTGGACACAGTCTCACTGCATTCTTCTTCACTGCCACTACTTTCAGATCCAGATTCCGACCCAGTTTCACTTTCTGACCCAGATTCTGACCCACTTTCAGTGCTGCCCTCTGATGATGATTCATCACCGCTTTCAACACCGCTGCTTCCAGAATCACTGCCTGATGATGAATCATCCGTCTCAGATTCGGTGTCTAAGGTTTCTGGGTCGGGTACAGCGTTCACCGCAAGCGTCCCAGCGTCGGATGCAGCGTTCACTGCAAGCATCCCAGCGTCGGACGCAGCGTTCTCTCCAAATGTCTCAGGTGCCTTTGCCTCAGTTAAATTACTATTCGCAATGGACTTCTCCTTTTTCTCCTGGTGGGAACTGTCCTCTCTTTTCTCACTCATGATTTGGAAAGTCATTGGCACTTGAAGCTTAGCCTTGGCTAGTGCAGCAACCAGTTTCTGGGCTACTTTCTCAGGTTGTGTGCCGGGTGCATTACTGCTTGCCTTGCCTCCTTGTTGGTTTATTTCCCGTTTAGAAGCCTCTATCAGCGCGTTGAGGAATCCCCTCGAGGCTCCCCCCGTTACGGGCGGCAATGACACCAGAGGGCTCTGGACGCGTGACTGTTGTAGTGAACTTGAGACTACATCCTTGGATTTCACCCGGGTTACTGTTGATTCTCGCACCTGCTGTTTCTTCACTTGCTGTGTGGACCCTTCAATTTGTTTCTTCACCTGTGGAACAGAGCTGGGTTTTCCACCGTGAGTTTCCACCTGCTGTACAGAGCTGGGTTTTCCACCATGAGTTTCCACCTGCTGTACAGAGCTGGGTTTTCCAACGTGAGTTTCCACCTGCTGTACAGAGCTGGGTTTTCCACCGTGAGTTTCCACCTGCTGTACAGAGCTGTGTGGTCCACTGTGACTTTTCAACTGCTGCGCCTTGGATTCTTCGGCCTGTCCCTTAACCTCCGGTACAGAGTTAGATTCTCCAGTATGGACTTGCACATTGGGTACATATCTAGATTTTCCACCCTGAGTTTCTACTTCTTGTACTGTGTTGGATCCTCCAACTAGAGTCTTTACCCGAGTTGTAGAACTAGATTCTCCAGCGTGACTTTTTACCTGCTGTACGGTACTGGATTCTCCGGTCTGAACTTCTTGTTCAGTGTTGGGTTCTTTAAACTGACTTCTCACAAATTGTGTTGAGCTAGATTCTGCAGCCAGAGTTTTCCCCTGCTGTACATTGTTCGCTTGTGCAGCGTGAGTTTGCCCTAGGACAGTGTTTGATTCTGCAGTGTGAGTTTTCACCGGCTGCATTGTGCTAGATTTTGCAGTGTGAGTTTCCCCTTGCTGTGCAGTGTTCGATTCTCCAGCGTGAGTTTTCCCTTGCTGTGCAGTGTTCGCTTGTGCAGCGTGAGTTTGCCCCTGGACAGTGTTTGATTCTGCAGTGTGAGTTTTCATCGGCTGCACTGTGCTAGAATTTGCTGTGTGAGTTTCTCCTTGCTGTGCAGTGTTCGATTCTGCAGCGTGGCTTTTTCCATTTCGCGCAGTGTTCGATTCTTCACTGTGAGTTTTCGAGCCTCCACCGTTAGCCTTTTCGGTCGCACTTTTCTTCTGCTTCGCGAGGCACATCTGGGCGAACTTGTAGTTGACGGTGAGAGACCTGGTGCTGAACGGAAGAGAGATGCTACCGGAATTCTCCTCTTCATCAGCGGACACAGCTGAACTGAATTCATCTCCCTGTAAATAAAAACAAAAGAAACCTTGAATTTGATCCCAAAATGTTGGGGCACACACACACACACGAACGCACACAAATATACAGCCAATTGTAAAATATCAGGAAGTGTAAGAATTACACATAGGTGACTCGTGGGGGATCAACATTCAGGCGTGGTGACCTTTCTGCACTTCTGCACAAAAAGTGCGAAAAAAAATTGTCAAAAATTTCAAACATTCATGCGAAGCCCGAAACCGACCTGTTAGGCAACTAAGAGATATCAACTAGGGTGTTTTTTCAAGTAGCTCATTCATTTTGTTTTGTAGTTTGGCATTTTACAAGAACATCGAAGTGCATTATTTAAAACAAGAAAATATATAGGCCTAATAATAATATCACATTTGATGAGTGAAGTTGTAATTTGGCCAAGGACACTGAACATCAAAATTGTCCGCAAGTTATTTAGATAATATTTTGATAATGGCTCTCGAGGAAGTCTTTATCCAGGGCCTTAGATGTAACATCCTATATCAGCAATAACACTTGTTGTAAATTACACATCAATCAAGCAATCTTGTTTGTATTAATACACTTTTGGTATCTTGTTTATCTCAAAGTGTTCATGTAATTGATATCTCCTGCCAAGCTATTAGATTGTTAAAATTAAAACCATGGTTCTATTTTATCTGGGCAGCAAAAACTAGTACAATATTACATCCCTGAATAGGGTTTTAATTAACCCTTCAAAATTACTGGGAAGTCTATGTCAATCAATTTAACAGTTAATTTCCTCTTTTAGTTGTAAATCAGATTTAATTGCGCCGATAATGCGCAGCTGACAAAAAACAAAATTGAAACAAAAAACTGCGATACATTACAAATGCGGAAGTTAGACATTGTTTAACCACTAATATCTTATGCCAGCGGTTACACATTTTTTTTATATATTTTTGTCATATGATTAGTGCACGTGCACTTATGAGCAATGGATAAATATAACTTGTTTATTTTAAAAAATATTTTAAAGTAGTTTACTGCGTAGTTTGCAATGTCAAGGTCATTTTGGTAGAATTTCCACTGAAGTAGTAAATTTAAACCATTTACAGTTAAAACACTTGTCCTTGCAAAATTAATTAAATAACATCAGAATATTTATTGCGGACTCGTGAAAGTACCCACTTAAGTTCGGAGAACTTTTTAATCTTAATTTTCACTTTCAAAGTACAAGTGGTGTGGAGTCTGGGCCGTTTACAACGCGTGAAAATTTTCCTTCGTTTAATTTGACTGGTATTTGTTACAACCAAACTTTTATTTTGGAACCAGGTGTTCCTGCAGTGCAACACTGGACCCAATGTGTTGTGAGTCTATCCTGCTAAATTCCCTTTCGGAAGAGTTTTTTTGTTACCGCGCTGTACCGCTGTACATTTCCTACTCTGCGCGTTATACCCACGGTATGAGTACATGTACAGGTTATGGGGAAACTCGAAAGAGTTTTGATTCTTTTAAATAATTACCTCGCTGCTCCGCGCGCCTTCTTCAATGTAATCACCGAATCTGGCAGCAAATCTGTGCACAGTGAAGTTACCTGAAAATATACATAAACAATATACAATGTCTGTATATGTCTGAAATGTCTGAAAACACATCTTTAATGCTAAAGTGTCCGTTGGCAAAGTACATGACAGTTCTTGGTAAGTGTATTTTCAAACAACATTTGGAATAAAAATTATGAAATTCAACTGTTTCGTTATGCATTATTCCACTGCCATCATTTTCCATCATTGGTACCTAAATTTATGGTATCGAAGGAATTTTAACACAAAACAAAGGTGCTTTGTTCAACCTCACAAACATATTTTTGATCTTCAAACAACATGCCATGACGTCTGTTTCTTTTTTAAAAAAATACGTGGCAACTCATTCACCTGTAACACGGTAAAAGACATTGCCGAGAAAATACAACTGTGAAAAATAAATAATTCTTTTAGCTTCCAAGAAAGTCTCCTAGTTACTATTCTAGTTTACTACCTATGTTTTGATAATTTATGGGTAACAATGAGGTAATAAAACGTGATCAAGAGTCTCGGGATAAACAAATGAACGAGTACAGTATCACGTCAGCCACAAACCACAACTATACAGAGAAAGACAATCAGTGCGTAAAAAAACAACACAAAGATGACAAGTGGCACGTAAAGTCTTTGATTAAAACGCACGGGTCACGATCTGTTTAACTCTTTAAAGCTTTGCGGACAATACCAAGTGTTCTTATGAGTGAACAATTAAAATGATAATCTATTTAGAACTACTTTTCTTCGCATGGGACAACACTAGTGGACAATGGAGTTTTCTCTAAACGTTTTCACTGAATTCGCTGAATTCAGTGACAAAAAAAATCAAAAATTAAAAAATGAGCACTGTGGGGTTGGAACCCAAGATCTCCTGTGTAAGAGACAGAGATAATACCACTAGACCAAAGAGAAACAGGTAACAGAGCAGATCCTTATACTGAACCTAATTCATGCCTCAGTGATTTTTCAGATTCTCTGAAATCGCTGAATTTGATGAAAGTTCTGCTCTATTTAGAGAAAACTCCAATGTCAAGGTCGATTGTTGAGACCGATTCACAGTCCCATTTTTACAACGGAATTTCATGGTGTCAAGCGTGCTGTTATCTGGCGGTGAAACTGATGAATGTCCATCCCGCAATGGGAAGACTGTTCAGATGCAGGGTCCGCACTGACAAAGCTGCGGGGTATCTTTTCGCAGCAAATTTCAAGGTTTTCTTTCATTATTTCAAATGAGCAACAAGAGTTTTGACAAATTTCTATGAAGTGCAAAAGCTTTCATATTGTTTCTTCACTTAAGATATTTTGAATCAAAATCTGCAAACTTTGAAACGAAAATATCTCAAAGTAAAAACCATCATCAAGTCTCAATTCAGCGGGCGCTACTTTGTTTTAGCCACCAGACAGCAGGCAAATAGTAAAGTACTTGGGACGACTTGGGTTTACAGATTTCATGCCATTTCTCCGTGATTTTTTTAAAATTCAGAATATTCCAAAATGTTCCCACGATTTCCAGGTGACAAGGGAACCCTGATAATGCAATAAAACATGACAAGAAAATGTTGAAAAAAGAACGGCGCTATCCGAGACATGCGACGTTCTATCAAGTACACTGGCTCGGTTACAACGAGTAGATGTCCGTATCAAAATTATTGACATTGATCAGGATTGCCACATTCCGATCAAGATAAAATTCCGCGTTTTTCTGCTTTTCCAGTCTCAAAATGTAACGTTTATTCCACTACCACTATCCGCAGAGATATACAGCTAATATTATCCTTCAAAATACAATCACAAATGAAATGGATCTTGCTGAAAAACTTCACAATTATTTCTTTGTCCTTCAACTCAAAATTTATTTCAAAAGCCAAAAGGTTTTGGCTACATCCCACCACAACTCGGGTATATCCTTAATTTTTAAACACTTCAAAAATGTCTGTGTCTTCCCTGTCTGGAAAAAATGAACATCCAATCCCCTGTTTTCCCTGTGCCGAATACTATGAAGTACCCTAATCATACCTTGGTGACTGATGATGACTGAACTCACCTGTGGATGTGGGTTTTACGAACTGTGGCGGAGACTTTTGTGTGAGAGAAGCCAGTTTGGAAGTAAACGTGGCGAGCGGATGAGACATGTCACCTTCTGCTGGACTCACTTCCTTCACTCTTTCCTGTTTGGAAAATTATACAATATTACACAATATGAAATTATCAACTATTCGTTTAGACAACAAAACCAACGCCACTGCTGGCTCATAGAGTCAGCTGCTACTGAATTCAGGGGAGGGGATCGACAAATTTGGGACAGGAAGCTTTATAAGCGGATTACATTTACAGTGTAATGACTAGTGACGCTGTTGCCTACAAATGTCATTGTGTGACGTCACAAGGCAGCATATCAAGCAACGTCACAACGTCATATTCTAATCTCTTGTTGAATATGGCTGACCAACACATCGGAACTTGACCCTTTGCTCTCGATCCAAGGTCACACATTGTCTCCTCAGTAAAATGCCTTTGTACATTTATCTAACCCTTCACCAGCCTTCTACTAACATGGGAAAAAATAATCTCTTGTACCTCCAGTAATTTGTACAAACCTGCTGTGCATCGGTCGCATGAGTGTCATTCTTGGGGGACGACAGTTCCATGTCTCTCGGTTTTGGTTCGACAATATCTGCGCGCGCATCCTGTACAGCGTCCTGTGTGCGGGAGACGGAGTTACTGAAGCTACATTCACCGAAGAGTTCCGCAGCTGTAGGCGTCGCTTTCTCTTCCTGTCTTCCTTTAGTGCTGCAGACCGAGAAACCTGAAGTGCTTGTCTGAAAGGAAATTAATGGAACAACCACATTTAAAAGTTGCTATTTAAAGGAAGGTTTGAAGGTGATGGTGTAATTCTTATATTATACACCCAATAATTTTGATCTTTTAGAATCTTTTCCAGCACAAAAGCGCAAGTGTTAATTAAAAGAGTCAAAGCGCTGGACAGGATTAAAGTAGTCGTTGGCACGTAAAAATCAGAAGCACTGGTATCAAATAAATATGAACGTCACCTGTTCAATATGATCGGGAGATATTTCAGGTCTACGGAACACTGGTGAAGGCTGCTTGGATGGCGTACTTGGAGGAATGCTGTCGTTGGTCATGTCACTGAACGGCAGTTTTCCAATCTACAACAAATACACATCACCTTTAGCTAAATACGTTGAGTAGTTTATTTTATCATTCTGCGGCTACAAGACTGTGAATCATCTTAAATTTAAGCATAACCCGTGACAGCAAAAAGTTTTAGCACACGTGTAGGGCTCGACGAACTTCACAACCAATCTGTGCGAGTGGCTCTATGAAGTGTGGGATCCCTATCCCATGATGCACTGGGAAAGCAAGAAGGAGATGGTGGAAAGGAGGTCCCAGGAAGGACCAGATCAAGACTGGTTGGGAAGGAGCCTTGCCCCTGGCCAAGGTTAGGTTGGGGACAGGAGAAATAGAAACAGGGGTTGTGGTCGGTGTCTCATAATGTTAATGGAAGGACAATCTCTTGACCTCATCAGGTTTGCTCACACTAAACTGAACAGCTAAGTGCAAGATCTAAACCAACGCTTCTGGTCAACAAGCCCATTACTATGAACACACTGTTAAACTTTGACAGTTATGTCGAGGGACACCAGCATTACAACATCAAAGGTGAACAAACCTCAAGAGATGGTCCAGTTAAATATTGTGCTTATCTATGTTAAGAAACTGGTGAGATGGAAGAGAAACATGTAGTGCAGCAAATTTGCGGAATCCCAGGATGCCCAATCATTTGCGCAACCTCTATGCCTGTTAGTATTTGACCACAGACCTGCGTTGGTGTGTCACAGGTATCATTAGTGTCCGTGTGCGGCTCCATCTTCACGTCTCCCAGCTGTAACTTGCGTCTATCTGACACCCGGACCGGGGTCTTCTCATCCTCGTGACTACTGTCCAAGATCAGAGTGGCCTTACCCAACATCTCCTCAAATCTACAAACAATCATCATACATTAACTACTGCCTGAAGAAAGTAGAAACAAGAAAGTCGAACAGTCGGAGGCTGACCGCCCGCGCTCCGCGTCCACAATCCATGAGTTTCATAGCAACAAATGAGGGTGTTCACACTTAGTAATTTCGAAATGCATGAACAGCACCGCAGGAATACATTCAACCCATTTGTTATTGGGCTAAATACAGGGATGCTGTTAAGTTTTGGTGGCCCATCTGGGCCAGTGCCTGACAAATTTAGGTGGCCCAGATCAAATTTAGGTGGCCCGATTCAAATTCTATGAAACGCATTATACATTATTATTTTGCAAATGAAACTAACAGTCTCTAATTTAAGTATGTAATTTGTTTTTTAATATATTTCTAATGTAATTACATAAACCTTTTTATCATTTATGAGAATTAGGCATTGAGACTTAGGTGGCCAGTCGGGGCCAGTAGAATCCAAAAGTAGGTAGCCCCGAGGCAAAATCAGGTGACCACGGGCCAACGGTCCAGTGCTTACGGCATGCCTGAAATAACGGGCTGAATTTCGTTTCATGCGAACCAGGTTTGTTAGAACTTTTTGAGCAGAGGGGCGGAACTGAACCGAATTTATTTCTAAATCCCTCCATTTCTTGAATTGGATTGGACTCCACTTCAGATATAACACCAAATCTCCGGTCCTGGAATGTGGAATTCTTCTTCGAACTGGCCGGTGTAAATAGGAGCGACTGGTACATAGCCTCTGGATTTTTTCCCCGCTTTCTCGGGATGAGCTCCCAGAAGGAATGGGAGGGTTCGAGCCCTGAAGCTCCACCAATGCTTGTGGACATGTCCGCAGGTATGTGGATCAAAAAGGCTTGGCTGCCATGCTGACCTCTATACAGTCAGCAGGTGTCGCACCAGAGGTGAATCTGGGGATCACCCAAGCAAGAAAGCATGCAAGGGATCCACCCTGGCTTTGAAA
>JBCAUG010713979.1:0-27498 GCA_038406175.1 Haplosyllis leylae
ACTATTCCATGGGCAGGATCACCTAGTCTTATCTAATTCCATTCGAAAGTCAATTAGATGAATTAGCTGAATTCAACCAAAACCAGTCAAGCATGACTGAAAGCTACTGAAAGCTTTTCTGTATCTCTCATTTACAGTTGACTGATTGGTGTAAAGGTTGGTATGCCTGACCGTTGATCAGAAGATCTGGGGCTCAAATCTCCAAAAGGTCTTTTTATTTGATTTTTTTTGTTGCCTAATTAGTTGAATAATCGGGAAAACTCAATTGATTTTAGTTTTATAATGCTGATACGCATTGGACACACAACATTCTTTTTTTCGTGAAGCTGATAAAAAATTCACACAACAAATTTCGATATCGACAAATTCGAAGTTTTAAAACATGACACTTTTTTTTTATAATTTGTGCCAATTTAATAAACTCACAATGCACTGTGTTGCACAGGAGGAATGAGTAGGGGTGCTATCAGACAGTTTTTTTTCCAGGTGTAGCAGGTCAACGCTTCAATCTGGGTGAAACACACTGAAATGAAATTCACAGAAAGTTTTTTTTTTTCAATTTTAGCAAAACATTTTGTTTACTGCTGGTGCATATGGTAATAACTTAAATTCGATTCAGACAAATGGCGCGTTCACATTGCAGGGGAATGGAACGCAACAGGTACAGGGAACAGGACTGGCACAATAGGAGGCGACAATGGATCTGATCCCATTCAAGGTCCTGGTATGTGAACAGTTTCGCATAATATAGTAACCCATTGTTCATATTCCAGTTCCCAGTCCCACTCCCGGTCCCGGTCCAGTGCAGTGTGACCGTGCCATAAAGCCTTCGTTTCTGAGTCCGTGTGATATTGATCTACACTCATCATCACTTTGTACTCATCACGGTTCTCAACAATGTGCAAAACAAATAGATAAATCAGCTATGGTTCATTTTCCAACGCTTGGTTGTTGTTTAATTTTGCGCTTCGGTTGTACTGTCGTAGCAACAAAAGAAACTAAAGTTCAACTTGGAAAGTGGTTTCGGTTAATTGCTTGACGTTATATTTACATGTTACTATCATTGAATTTAAATTATGCAAATCCAATCCGTATTTTTCTTGAACTTGTGTGTCCTTATCTGACTTTTCTAAGTTGTGTGCCCTCATTGGAAGACTGCTGATGTTGTGAGCTTGATTTAGGACATGTGGTAACATTAATGATATTTGTGTCTGCTGGTTGCCACGACGATCAATCTTAGTTTTGTTTGTTGTGACTATGATCGAGATTCATCTTACTGAGCACTGTATTTTGAACTGGAAAAAAACTGCATCTCGACCGTAAACTGGATGGAAGACTGCGTTTTGAAGAGATATGGTTCGAAAGACGATCTCCATTGCGAAGATAAATTTGATTGAGGATTACATTGTAAAGTATTAGAGTGTTTCGTTTTCAACATTATTCTGGCAGATCTGCCAACTTTGTGTTAAATAATTAACAGAACTTAAAAGTTAAGGTTGAAGTTGATATTTTAAATTCATTTTTGCTGACCAGATTCAAATAATTCTGTCTAAAATTGGTATATTTCTACAGCCAAGGAATTCATTCTTCAGATTTCGTAATTTAAACCTGAATTACTACAAAAAAAAATTGAACTTAAACTTTTAACACAATGTTGCCAGAATAAGGTTGAGGACGAAAACCAGACAGTTCCATAGTGTTCCATTTAAAATGTGGAACTTTCTTCACCAATAAAAGTCTGGCATTTCTGTAAGTATTTTGTTTTCTTTTATGAAAAGAAAATTTGAAAAGTATTTAAGTCTAAAAAACAGTGCTTTTCAAAGAAATGGTAATTTTAAACAAATAGAAAAGTATTCAAGACTAAAAATTAAATGTCTGATTTTTCCTCTAAGAAAATAGTAGAGCAAAACTACAAAAATAAAGTTATCCTACTTTCAATTGCTATCTAACTTTCGTAAACAAACTTAAAAAAGTATTGAATAGTAGACAAACTTTTGTTCTTTTAAACAGTACAAATAAAAATAACAAAACTTACCCACAGTACCAAAAATGACAAGAGTACAAAATAGTAAATGCTGCATTTTTGTTTCACTTTTTGAGGGTGGTGCGCGAGATTTTCTGTTGGATGACACTGGGACACAGGCATTCTGGAACATTCTGTCATCCCTTAATTTTTGGCGCCTCGTTAGAGTCACCTCAGTGGTTGGTTTCGCACCCCGAAGGAACTTCAACCAATCTGACATTTGCGATGTTTTTCAAAAGTTTTTGATTGATATTTTATTATGGGAGTCTATGAGAAATTTTTTTCCTTTGTCAGGGGGTGACGACAAAGTTGGAATGAATACAGGGAAATTTGAAGATTTCTCATAAAATTAATACTCAGCAATTATGCATAACATGATAAAGATCCGACCTATGTAGCAATATGTGTAATTTATCTAGGGATGGTGAAGATAGTAACAGATATTGACAGATTTAAATAGGTGAAAAATAGCAGAAGGTGAAAGAGGAAGTGCATTTCAGTCAAATAAATATGTTAATATCTTGGCCATCCATTGATTAATTACACATATTGCTGTGTAGGTCGGTTGGATCTTTAATATGTTATCTGTAATTGTTGAGTATTTTTTGTAAGAAATCTTCAAATTTCCCTGTATTCATTCCAACTTTAGAAAATTATTAATTTGTTTTGTGTGGCTACCTGTGCAATTAATCTCTATTTTCTTATCTCCTCAAAATCACACTAGTATTTAGGACGTATTAAGGAGCTATTGGCGATTCAAGTCTATTCAATCACGTCTATTGTTATTAATTTCACACTGGGTTCATAAAAGGATTTTGATGTCAGCCTTTCGCTGATTGGTTCAATTTAAAGACGAAAAACGTTTCTTGGTGGGAGCAATGTTTAATGAATTTATTTACAAAAATAAGACGTAAAATATTGATTGTTCCAGAAAACAATATTTGTGTTGGTGTAATTATAATACTGTTTTATTGGAATAATTTAAAAACAACAACAATAACTACTCCAGTCATAATTAAGGAAAACGGCACGTTTGCTTCGCTTTTCACGGCTGTATTGCAGTAACTGTGAAGAATAGATCCTCCGCAACAGTACGCTTTATTGTACACGGTGAGGGAATCCGGGGGTTTACACTCATGGTCATCCGTACAGTCTTTGTACACTTTGCCTAGGTTTTCATACTTCTGCAATTCCAAGCAAAATTGTGACATCAAACAACCTAATTAACAACCTAGTATGTTTTGAGGAAACGACTTTTACAAAAGGCCGTAGCAGATATCATTGGATTAATCAGGAAAATCTGGTTATATTAGGTTGGAAAAGTCAAATCATAAAACCAGATCTCATGTATTTCTCATACACCAACCCAGTGACCCCCCCCCTCCCTTCCCACCCACCCAAATCTTCTGGATGTCGCATTATTAAAGCCTGTTGTCATTAAAAAAAGCCTCATTAGAACTGAAATTTTGGTGTGTGAACAGACGGACGGACACACATACTCGAAAACCTTACATTTTGAGTATGTATGATTGTGATAATGTACTCACTATACACAATGAATCGCTCCGGGGACAGTCTCTGCGGACAACATTCTCAGCTTTAGAGTTCCAGGGATCTGGACAGTCGTCGCACTTGTAGCAAGATATGCCCGAAACCATACTCAGATCGCCTAGAAAATAAGATGCTAAAACTTGAACGGGCCAAATTTCGGTGTTGATACGTGTGCACAAGGCTTAAGGCAAAACGTCAGTAACTCAGAATCGTAGCATCCGCAAAACAAAATTCAATTGTTTCATATTTTAAGACGATTAATATTTTTTATAAACTGGCAAGAGCTGTAAACTGTCAAAGTGTGATTAGAACTCAACAAACTCAAAACTACATCAACCATTTTAAGTAGTTTAAGTTACTTAAAATGTACATGGCTATCATCAAATTAATTTGATCAAAGAGAAAAATATCTATATCATGTATGTTATCCTTCTCGATCAGTTTGTGTAAAGAAATTTCTGTTGTTGTCAGCATCTGTGTGTTGTCCGTGTCGTACAGAGGTCTGGCACGACACTGATTACTCTCAAAAAAGTACTTCAACTAAGTAAATGGTTGTGGAAACGTATTTGTTTTTGTGCTGTGGATGCGTTATTTGTGCGGCATTCCTTGTCGCAGGAATGCGCTTGGCTCAGATGAAATTTGTGTGAACTTTCACAATTTGCAGCTTTTTGAAGCTGAACAACTTAAAAAGAAATGATGAAGAAACGGTATCTGTATTCTGTGACAAAACTTTTTTTATTTCAATGCTATTATTGAATGAAATACAAGTATTAGTAGTTTTACATGTACGAAATATTTTCCACATTTGATGTACAACCTGCTGTGTCAATCTGGATCCTAATTTTAACTAATGTCAGTTTACACAATTGACAATATACAACTACACAACAGCATCACTGTTCCAAGACTGATACAGATCATGCTGAAAACAAATCTGGATCCGGAGTTGCAAAATGCGTTGTTTATGCAATCCGGTGGTTGCCATCCAGGGAAACTTTGTTCATCGCCACAGAAGTAAGAATTGACCCAGTATCCGCCGTGACAACACCAGACTTTCTCCGCCGATTCACCGATCGGAGTACATTGCAAACCGCTGGTGCAACCTCTGCTATAGTTACCATCTTTAGTTCGATATTTCTGAAACAAAGAAAAATTCACATATTTAACTTTTCCGTTTCAGCTGTTTAAACTAATCAACCTAATGCTCACTTAGATGATATAAGGATGAATTTAGGTTACATTATCAAAATTGTTGTATTTTTGTCTGGTCCATAAAATATACATATTTCAAGACTATTAAAAATCGAAGAACTGTTTGTAATTTTGACAAAATGCGTCAAACATTTCACACAAATTAGCCCAAATAAGCTAATCTAGCATACGCCTCAATTAACAACAAGTGGTACTACCCTTGAATATCTTTGTACATCGTGTCTGCAGTTCTAACATGAAAGCTCGAACTACGAGCCATCCCTCCCCTCCCCCCCCCAAAAAAGATTTAAGCAAATGACTTACTATGCAATACGCGTATTTTGCATCGCAAACTACTTCAGACACCAGTGGTGAGTCTTTATCCCAAGGTTCAGGGCAGTTTGAGCATTGATAGCACGATATGTTGTACGGTGGAACCTTCCGCGACGCCATGCTCAAATCAATTTCTGGAAAACGCAGAAATGTACCGTTCCCTTGTTTCTCAAAAAGCAAAATCGCTCCAGGCCTATCCAGTCAGATTGCGGAATCCGACGGGTTTTTCGCGCGAAGTGAAAGATTCTAGCGCAATACGATATAACACAGGCTGATGATTCCTTTTCAGAGAAATTTAATAAACTATATAATATATTTATAACAATTTAGTAAGGTCTGAATGGCTGAACCAGAAATAGAGAGTTGGGCGAGTTTTTAGATTGAAATATCTAACTCAGTTATCCCTCATGTAGGACTCTGTCAACACCGAGCGACTCCGTCACCGTAATTACACTGACGGGAAAAATGGGTATTGTCGGAGACTGACACAAGTCTAGCGGTCATAGCTAAACTTGTGTCAGTCTCCGCCAGGTATGCAACCCATTCTGGGCATCACAACTTGGGACTGGAGTCTTTTTCACAAAACATGAAGAAGTCAGGTAGATGCACATCTAGATCTACATCTGGGGTGGGTAAAGATCTTACTGGTAAATTCGATTAAAGTGACTCCATCACCAATCTGGCCCGGTAAATAGACGGAAATTGTTTTAGTGTGAACACCTTCGTTTGTTGCCATGCAACCCAAAAAGGAATGGTTCGTTAGATCTACGTGTGGACAGACCTCACCCGGGCCAACCCATACACTTTATTTCCGCGAAAAACCCTAGATCAATTCAATGGAAAACAAGAAAGTCCTGCGTGAACGCAAGAAGCATACCGCCTGTCGCGTAGCAAGTGCTTGCTCCGCTGTCCTATCCGCGGGGGGAGGGGGGGCGGTACCCCAATCTGACTTGGCCAGGGCAGGGGGTACCCCTCCCCCCTGTGAACTGACAAACTGAAACTATTACCTTCCCATCCTTTGGATGCGGTCGGCAACAATTTGGGTTATGGGAGGGGGTTAGGCCATCCTTCAGACAACAAGACAACGAATTAATATTCTGGTGTAAAAATATCTCACCAATCATTCCTAGCAAGAGCAAAATGTAACAAGTTTGCGTGGACATTTCTGGGAAAATGACTTGTTTCCATAAACATAAAACTTTTCCAATCTGATTGCCGAAAATCTTGATTTTAAAAACTTCACGCTTCACTTTGCCTTTATTGGGGACGACCTTATTTATGACGTCATAATGGAAGTCAACGCGCACGGTGGAAAACGTTTCCAATCTCTTCAATCGCGCTTCTGCAAAATTAAATACAAAGTGCAAAGAAATTTGTTTTATTCACAAGTCTGTAAGCTTTTTTTTAATTTACCAGTTACACAGATTTACAATACATAACTTATAACTGTTTTAAGGCATACACCATAGCAGTTAGTAAACATGCGAGAAATTACTCCAATTAGAAAAATAAATAAAATTTTGAAACAAAAGACAAAATATTACTAACATTTCTGTTTCACACTGACAATTCATAAATTATTATATTTGAATATTTGCCCAAAAAATATCACGAATAATTTAGAATTTCTGACGAAAAATACGTACAAAATTGTTAAAAAGTAACCACAAAATCCCCTTCGTGTGGAAATATTTGAAGAATTTTCTAAAGAAATGGAATCTAAGGCAAAAATACAGACTCATTAATTTTAAAAAATAGCTCTATTGAAACAGAATTCTTCTGATGTCAATGCTATGTAACCATGATAACCAAACAGGCAGTTTTTCATTTCATGAAATAGTAATGAAGAAAATGTAAACAAAACACTCTAACAATGATAATAAACTATGGATACGCTCACAACAGATACATTCATACTTTATCGACAAGTATATTTACAGCTTTTATCAATGAGCTTACATTCGTGAAAGTTCAAACACTATGTCACTTTCACTATCAAAAACTTTAATTAAAAAGATTTACTTCGATAATTTTTTTGTTTTCTTAACCTGCACAGCAGTTAATTAGAAAATAAAGGCATCTTTGCAATACTGTGAAAACTGCAAATATATATGGAACAATTAAAAACATACGAGGGCGCCACACCACTTCTTCCTATCCTTCAGAATTGTTTCTCTTTCATATTTTCATACTTTTTTGCACATCACACAACACTGCCCCTCTAGTTCGTTTTTTTCAGTTCCCAGAATCATTTGCAGCCAATTTGTTGGAATCATTTTGGATTCACACAGGATCGAAAAAATCTGCACGTCTAACAGTGCGTCAAGCAGAAAATTAAACATACATTGGTTACGTTACTTGAAACGTTTGTGGCTTTCTTACGCTCAAAATTTGGTTCGAAACTTGAATATATCAGAAAAGTTGAATACCAGGAAATATTTCTGGAGTATGATGTAATTACTTGCCATCTAATTCAATCTTTCCAATGAGTAAGTAATATATAATTGGATGGAAAAGGCAAGATTAGGCCAGTGCCAAGTCAGTAGCAGCCATATTCTATACTTGGTTTGGCTACATGTAGGTATCAATTTACTGAAACGTACATCTAACATTCCTTCAGAAACGAAAGGTTTTACATTGTATCTAGCACTGCCTTTGAATGCGTGAAACCTACCTTGTGTAGTAGGTTTCACGAGTGGTAACAATGTTCGAAAAGAAATGATTAGAATTTTTAAAATGTTTGTACAAAGTATTAGTGTGTGTTTTGTAACGGGCTGGCACTTTTTACCATAAATAAGTTGCAACTGTTTCGGTGAATAATTACAATTGTAATAAATACTATTTTTCTTCTTTTTTCAGACATTGCTTTCTTTTCCATTGAATGAGACAAAATGGTGACTTAAGTAAGTCACTACATGAAGCAACACACATTCTCCCTTGCAAAAGAAAAAATATCTTAAATTTTTAAAGACGCGCACACACTCTTTACAACTCCGCACACACATAATACAAGCGCACATGTGTCCATCCAATTAAAATTTTTAGAAAAAGCACATGTTGACATGTGGAAAAGATACATTTATACTGATATTTAATGTTGATCTGATACTATACACTTATGTACATACATGTATACATTCAATGAAAATTGATAACCTAATATAATCCTTTTGGCTTCAACTTATTCCAACCAATTATTCCCATTTACGTTTTTCCAGCCTGCCGCATATTGTAACACAACGTACAAGAATTTCACTCGAGGTATGCTTAAACTAGTGGGACTTTTAACTTTTAAAATTTTGCATATTTGTCGCACAAATTTGAATCAGATTTCCCAAAATCTCAACCCGCTATTATACGCACCAAAGAAAATTTTGGGCCTGCGAAAGATAAAAGCCATTTGCGTTGCTACATTGTAACCGACTTGCGCACATCATATGTCCATATTTATAGCGAGTACACAATGCAAAACGGTACTAATTTTTACCTTCCAAATATGCGTCTCTTCAATTTACACTTGCTAGAAAGCACGTTTCTGTTTCCACTAAGATGTGATCCCATGCTAAAAATCTCTATTAACGAAACAACTACGAACTATTACGAAAGATGGACAAAGAATTACGATGCACAGCATCTTTGAAATTGGCCGCAAGGCTTGATTATTTTATGTATATTGCTCAAATGTATGTTAGTTCCCTCTTTTAACCTACATCTATCATGTTAGTCTATTTACTTGGCAGTTCTCTGGTAGCTTTTGATTATCGTTGCCATGGAAAGTGCAATTATAGAATGCGCAAGAGTTCGTTTACACTTCGGAAAAATTCATCGTTGAAGGAAAAAGCGATATCGCTCATGAATCGGTACTCCCAAATTTCATGTATTTGATTTTGGTGTCCACTTTCGCTCGCTCTGAACAAACCTCAAAGAAATAGAAATATCACAGAGTATATACAGAAGAGTATTCACTACTTTACTGAAGGGCTAAATTGCTCTTGCGCTAAAGTGTCACAAAATAAAATTCCTTTCCATTTTCGGCAATCACTGATAAATAAATGTCGCCAGCAAATTTCAAGAAATTCAACTCCAAGCCCCCATTAATTATTAAATTTTCAACTCAGATAAAACTTCTAGATTTAATTGCTACGAAGCAATATTCATAAAATGATCATCAGCTCTGCACAAGCAGCCATCAGAATAAGCACATAAATATCGATGATGATAATAATAATAATAATAGTAATACGTCCTGACTACGTTGGTTTAATAGTTAATCTTCTTCACAGTTCTGATAAAAGGAGAAAATCCTAATTTATGTACAACAACCTTACTTATATACACTCATTAAAGGAGAGATATTATGTACAAAACACTGGATCTGTTATGATGTATCGATACGATTTACTGTTGTAACACTTTTTGACTCAAATGGTACGAAATTTACATCCTTTCTCGAAAAACGGTTTCGAAATAGTCTCGCACTTGCACGAACGACAATCAGCACGCCTTTATCTCTATCAAAAACCCATTCGTAAATTGGTTAATACTTTATACTTTGGTGCAAAGTGTAAACAATGAAAGCAATCGACAGTCACATTTCTGCTTCGAACTAAGTATACTATAGTTTCTTGCAACGTGTGAATTACTTTTAATGTGAAATTGATGTTATTCTTGAGTTTATCCGCTCGGTTACTCACAGTACCGCTTTTTTCTTGCATGGAGTACACAATTTGTCCGACTAACACCTGTTTGTTACTATTGAAACATCAATGCTGTGTGTAATATGGTTAAACAAACGTTAAGACAGTATTTTCACGTGTTCGAGGATATCTGCATACATATAATTATGTATTTTACGAAACAGTGAGTTGTTCTGTAATACGATAATACAAAAAGATGGCACATAGTTTGTATCAATTGTTCATTTCATTGCCATGGAGATGACTTTGTATTTACATATTATAGGCCACGTAAATAGGATCCAACTGGTCGGCAAGGAAACCGTCTCGTAGATGCATTCTTTGCTTTTCACCTCTTGAATTTATTGGCACAACGCCAGGATCTACAACCACGACGACGCCGACAATCAGATAATGCTCTTCGAGTACAACGTTGGTTACCAAGGGAACCAGATCCAAAGCCTCGTTTTCATTTCCATCAAGCTCGACGACAACAACCAGTAAATTGGTCCAGGTGAACACAGCACTGAAAGAGAGAAAATTTAATTCACTATTTTGGTTTCGTCAATTCTGAAATTGATTTTGTGTATTCTTTCCATTTGCTAAATTAGATAGATGTAATTTATGCGAAAACAAGTTTCGGAAACAGTACATGTACAGCAAAGTTTGTGCAATTTTCTTTGAATAATCACGCCATTCACTCATGTGCATGGCAGGCTGGATGAGAGTACACGTTGGGAAGGCAACTACAATTACATAAACCTCCAATGCCAGGTGAAGGGTGTCACCTCACAGACTTCATAAATCAAATGAAGTTAAATTAAATTAGACCTTTCCCTAAAAACAAAATAATCCCAACACTTTACTTAGTGCAGAGTGAACACGATTTTTCGGTACGTTACCTTTCACATATTTTCCTGTGGCATCTGATCACACTGTTCTCAATATCGATGGGGTGATACCTCATGCCTCGCAACATGATTGTCTCGTCGAGGGAACCGACCACGAATATCGCGTCATGACGTTCTGCAAGGTAATTAACGATGTCAGTCAAAAGCTATGTTTACGAATAGCGTTTTTCAGCCCATTATTCGGAACGTTTAAAGATGGGTTCAATGCATTCGTATGGTGCTGTTTACACATAACGTTAAAAAGATCGAAGGTGCCGCTGATAAAAACGGTCTGAAAAATGCTACGTGTAAACGTACCTTTAACTCATGGTGTGTTTACACTGCCCGAGACCGATACAGAGACAGAATAAAGGCTTCTGTAGAATTGTACGGAGGTGCTCGTGTACTGTATTGGGACAGGACCATTGGGTTCTGTGTACTTTTTATTGGTATCCGTCTCGGTTCCGTTCTCGGACAGTGTGAATGCACCGTAAGGAAAACTGATGCCTCAAAAGCACTTGTGCCTTGGAACATACGCTCAATTTCACGACATAGTTTTTCACTCAAGCCCTTGTACGCCAAAGCACCTTATTCTATACCAAATTAATTATCACTGGGAAGATGTTTCTACCCCAGTTTTCCTTTCGGTATTTCTGCCACTAAATATTATTGCTATCCCAATGATCTCTTAAATAGTCCAGAATTTGATATAAATACTTCGGATGTCAGCCACATCAATGCCAATGTTGGAGCCCTTCAACCCCTCCATACCAATTTAGGACCCGTTTACACCAACCAAGCGTGAGCGCCAACGCAGAGTCAACACTGCGATGACGCTTGCAATACAGCTCTCATTGGAATGAATGGAGTCACTTCAAAATGGGTAGCAACTCCATTCTGGAGGACTCTATTTGTTTCCATTGATTTCAATGAGAGCTGTATCACTAGCGTCATCGCAGCGTTGACGTTGATGCTTGGTGTAAACGGTCCCTTATTCTATCTACTTCAGTCAATCAAAAATCTAACGTGGACATAACTATTGTATTTGATGAGAGTGCGCACACATGAAGCTACGTATGAACGACCCATTACCTCCGTCATGTTGCGTCATCTCTGTTCGTCTGATAAACCCGAGGTATCCGGTCCTCGCGTACGTCGTGTGGATATCACCCGTAGCAAGGCGAGCCTCGAAGTGATCGGCGTGCAGCGACTCGTCACCATATATCGTATAGTAACCGCTTGCGTTGTGAGGGCAGTTCACCCAGATCTACGAAAGAAGATACACAGATAGGGTTAATGACACAGATAGGGTTAATGGTGTGTTCACACTGGACGACACTGAGAACGATACCGAGACCGACAACGATAATTATAGGTTCCACTGTAATATGCAGAGCACTTCACATTGCACCGAGAACATGTATCGTTCTCAGTGTGAGCATACCATAACTCCCGCCAACGAGAAGAGATAGGTCGCTTTTGGAATGGGGACATAGTTGTTAATATTTTAAACGACTGAAAGAATTTTTTTTGGGGCCTTTGGTTTCAAAACAACCTTATCCAGTAAAAGAATATGAAACTGACTTATGGTCTGTTTACACTTAACGTCTGCATTTGCGTCAACTTTAACACTGTGTTAATGGTGATGCAAACATTGATGCAGAGAATGGATTTGAACCCATTCTCTACGTGTGTGTTTCACCATTCACTCAATACAAAACTTGACCCAAACGTTGACGTTGACGCAAATGCAGACGTTACGTGTAAACAGAGCTTTAATTACGTTTACTTGTTGTTAACAAGCCCTGGATTTAAATAGCAGACAGATAAATCCATGAATTACATACCTCCCCTAAATGTGAATCCGCACACTGGCCTTTCGTTTCTGGATTTGCTATGACTACCTTAACTCCTGGCAGCAACTGAAAATACAGTAATTGTCACCAATAATTTATCTTTCACACGAGAGGCGTAGCTGCTTAAAAACGTTTCAAAGGACAAAATTGTACTTTTTGTGTTGAGAAAAACAATTTTCGTGGGTTTTTGTTAGTGCTTTGTTTCGGCGGGTGCGTGGGTGGTTGGCATGTTTGTGTATTTTGATAATATAAAATGTGGTCATTTCATTTGAGTACCCAATTTTACACTTCCTTGATTTCCTCCATATCATACGACCACCCGTGATTTACGGTCACATCTAATGACCAAACACGTACCTTTCCGGATTCCATGACCTGGAGGCTGTGCGGACTTCCCTTCTCGACGAGTGTGACCCGGTCGTTACGCAGCGCTCTCAGATCTACGAACACTGTGGTCGGGTCTGGACTAGATGCTCCCTGCAAAAAAATAACATTTTTGCTCAGCATTACGGGGATTTCTCTCCGGAATTCAATACCTTGGTCTACTAACAACGAAAAATAGCGCACGAGTCAACAAAATCCTTACTACTTGTCCGACACTACTTTTTTACACACATGAGAAACAAAAGAAATAAAATAATCTTTTGATGAATCTTTCACTGATCTGTGGAAATGGTATCTTATTTAAGGCATAAAGGAAAGTAACACAGGGAGATTTTGTAAGGGTCTACTACACACAACACTATTTCCAGTGATATCGTTAAAATCAGCTCGACACCATTCGTACTGCACAGAAGAAAAGACGGCAATAATAATTGAAATGCAATTGTCAATAGATCGTTGTTGTGCAGACTAAACAGTGTACCTGTAAACAGATTCCAACATTCACTCTGCAGCCGAAACTCGTTGAAACTGCTCTGGGTGTAAGGTTGAGCGCTGAAAACAGCTTGGCGAAGTTTGTGGTGAGGTTGATCCTGGGACGCTCCTCGGCAATGACGCACAGCGTTCGAACGCAGCTCAAGTTGATGCCTTTAGCACGTAACGCTGACGTAGAGGTACCAAGCCCCTTTGAACACAGCTCCATGACACCGTAGGAACAGAATGTGTCTCGAACTGTAACCATGACAACAGAAATAAGCCATTACTACATTTTATCGACATTATATTTGATAATTCAATCAAACCATTTATGTATCGGGGTTACATTAAATTTCTGACACCGTGGGAACAAAAACTCTGTCAGAAACATCTATCATTTTCTTAACAATAGAGAGGTTTACCTTTGTGTTGACCAACCATTGAGAGCCATAGTGCTGGGTTGGTTTCTACTTCTGCAGGTGGAATGAGGATGGAATGATGGCCTGAATAGATACTACAATACAAATTATACACGTCATTATTACAAGTACATCACAAGTCATTAAAATTTCAGGATTAATTTCAAATTTCTTTCCTTTTTTGTATTCCAACGTTTTAAATATCTTCACTTCTTACCTGCTTAAGCACCATAAGGCAAAGCCCAGTCCGGAATAGGGATCCAGGCAGAGTGCAGTGTCTCGTGATGGATAGAACTCACACTGAATCTTGATGGCTCTACACAGCGCAGTAGCTGCAGCGTGGGACATCTACAAATACCAGGGAAACACCATACATTGACTTATGGCTTGTTCACATACATGGAGACAGGCACAGGTATGGATCCCTCTCCCAAGGGAAATCCCCCGGATTGATCCACGACAACAGTTATACTGTGCAGAAAGTTCACACTGCACACAAAAGGGGACAGATCCCCATCCCTAAATGGCTACTGTACCCATTTCTGGGAGAGGGACCCGTACCCGTCTCCGTTTATGTGAATAAGCCATAATGTGCAAGGTGTTAAATAAATTTGGGTTCAAATGCCAAGGATTCAGTGTTTTTGACATAAATGAGCAATGGTAATATTTTCAGTATTACAAACAAAATACATTTACACAAAACAAGTTAGTATGCTCAAGTACTGATTTTACAAACCAAGTACAAACTTAAGTTGAAAACGGTGATACTGGTAAAGGACATTTGTCCAAACGTCTATGTAAAACCAGGAATTACCTACTTTTCAAAAAAAAAAAAAAAGGATTTCAGTAAAAAAGTGCTACAACTGTAATTTAATTTCCCCTTTGATATATGAATGAAATTGCTTCACTCAGAAAATTTGCAACATTTGTCAGACAATCCCGCTATTTCATTTTTGGAGATATAGTTCGATCCGACTCACCTTGATACCAGCCAGCATGCCGGTGGTGGAGACACTAAAGTCAAGGTAACAGATCATTTCCGCGGTAGGAGCTCTGTACACCGCCTGCAACTTCCGCTTGGACAAGTCGTCTGTGTCGATCAGATGCGGCCACGACTTGTGATCCACCACAGACGACGCCTCCTTAAAACGGAAAAAATGGAATATAAAATCGCGAAGTCTTGCCACATCCAAAAATGCGTGTATGTGATAAATACAAATAGTTTCCTTATGGTCTGTTTACACTTAACGTCTGCGTTTACGTCAACGTCATCATTTGCGTCAAATTTAACATAGTGTTAATGGTGACACAGATATTGATGCAGAGAATTGGGTTTGAACCTATTCTCTGCATGTGCATTTGCGTCACCATTCACTCAATACAAAACTTGACGCAAACATTGACATTGACGCAAAACGCAGACGTTAAATGTAAACAGAGCTTTACGAGAAAGCGAGATGCTGCAAGAAGAAGTAAAATGCTTTTCTTTCTGACCTTGGTCTTGAGCATCTTGGTGATGACGCCGTTTGTAAGGATGGCTACGGACTTGCTGACCTCAGAGATCATCTTGACCGTGGGTAGAGTTGTACTGATGTTCTGCGGATGCGGTGGTCGGATTGTCACGGGCACCATTCCTGTAGCACCAAGTACAGATGAATAGGTTTTTCTACATATTACATTTTCTGAGTTGAGGTTTCTGAAGGCTTGAAACAAGACAATAGCACGTGTCCTTCCAACTCCTCAAATCGTTACAATCGAGCCGACTGGCATCGGGTGGGGCATGTTTTCAGCTTTATTTATGGCTTATTCACACAAAGGTTGAGCGGTACCAATACCAGGAACGGGTCCTGTTCCCATTCCCACTCTTGGTGTGAAAACTTTGGCATATTTCCCGGTACTGGTACCGTTCAAGCTCTGTGTGAATAACATTACATATTATAGTAGTAACTGCAATTGACACGTACCTGCGTACAAACAACCGTAGAAAGCACAGATCAGATCCAGACCGGGAGGGTACAGCAGCGCCACGTGGTCGCCCGTGTTTAACTTGGCCTTGTCCATCAGCATACACCCGATACGCTCCGCGCGCTTGTGCAGCTGGATACACGTCATTTGGGCTGCTGCTTGACCCTGCAACGGATATCAAAACAACAGTCAGTACATGTGGCACAATTTCAAATTGTTCACTTCAAACAAATATATTTTTTAAGCCTTGTTCACATGTAACGACACGGACACCGACACTTGGACCGATAAAGTTTATCATTGTGCTAATGGATTGGACCAAAATTCAGGCTAAATGGGTTCCACACCCATTTATCCCAAATTTCGGTCTGATTCAATAAATTGTATACACCTCTATTGGTGCCATGACGGGCTGAATTTCGGTCCAAATTTCGCTGTCATTACGTGTGAACAAGGATTCATGCGTTTATTAATTCTCAACAGACAATTCCTATGTGCAAGAATTCTTAACATATATTTCTTAGTAACCAATTCTTATCAGAAGACGAACTGCTATCAAACAGAACTTAACAACAGTCTTTATTTCAAAGATATAATAATTTGAATACACGGTTTGTCTTTACGTATGTCCAACGGGACTTCTGCGGTCGTATTCAAGAATATAAAAAGGACAACTTGAATCAGTGAACTTGTTTCAATGAATAATTTACAAGTAGAGTAATGGCCTGTTCCCGCACAAAATTTCCCTTTTTGCTCACGTACAACAATGTGCCCAAACTTTATGTATTCGCAGAAGTCTAAAACAAAACGTTCAAATTTCACGTAGAATGAGTGCACCATTACATCATCTTACCTTGGCATTTACAAGTGTAAAAAGCAGATGATCTGGAGTCGTCTGAGCTCTCCATCTCAGGATCTCAGACAGAAACTGGTACTGTAACAAAAAAGATTAACATTTTTTAGGGATTCGGGGAAAGAAAAATGTGTTACCTTTTTGATTAGAATTTCTCGCGATAAAATGGCACGGTTGCAGTTCAACATAAAAAGCTTAAGGAGTGTTTACGCGTAGCGTTTTTAGCCCATTTTTAATAACGCAGCATTTTTCTGTTAGCATTGTGTCTGTGGTGACAGTGTAACAAATGCAATGAATGGGTCTGCAACCCATTCTGTGCGTTTTTCATAGACACAATGCTAAACAATAACACAGCGTTTTTGAATAACGGGCTGAAAAGCGCTACGTGTAAACAGTGCTTTACTTTCAGACTCAATGCATTCCTTACCTTTCTGGCGGTATCCGAATCCTCGTCTAACATCCCTATATCACGACCCTGCGCCCAGGCTAGACGCGCGCCTTGCACGATATTACCTACGTGCACCGCCGAGGGGGTCACGTCTGCAATAAGAGAATTAAATCTCTAAAAAAAAAACTTACAAAATTGCGCTCACAATAAGTTTAAATTGTGTAATTTTACGGTTTCTAGATAAAATTATTATTAAGATTTTTCCAAATATCCTTGCGTTAGAGTAACGTAAAATGTCTTCAAAAACATTCGCGTTAAAAAAATAGTGTTTGGTTATTGATAATGTTAATTGTATCATTTCTATAGCAACTACTAGAATATGCTAATTATTTAATTTGTCACACTACTACACCCAACATCATATTTACATGTAACAATTTTTTTGGGGAATTAATTGATATTTGAAAAGAACTAGAAAACACTTAAAGGCAGGATAACAAGTGCTGTACGTTGTTTGTAAAAGTCGTCTGCGAAGCTTTTCTTACACAAATTTAATCTACAGTAAGGGCCCGTTTACACCAAGCGTCAGATTCAATTTGCGTCAAGCGACACAGTTCTCATTTACCACAATGTGGATTCGCTCCAAAATGGGTTGCAACCTCATTCTCAAGCAACTTCATTGTAGTCAATGAGAACTGTGTCGTAAGCGTCATCGCAGCGTTGACACAAATTGACTCTGACGCTTGGTATAAACGGGCCCTAAGAACCTTACAACATAAAACCTACAGATACCCCTTTACATTTGCTCTATGTACATTGCATGCTATTCCCCTTCAAACCTAATTCAAATCAACGGAACAAAGTTTCCGACGACGACTTTTACAAACTACGGTTTTCTTCTTCGCGGTACAAGTGCAGCATTATTCCATGCAGGGTTTTATTTTTAAGTAGAAAGAAAATGCACAGCACACCAGAAAAGAGATCTAACATTGCAAACAGCGCAAAAAGGAAGAAACACGTCGCAAATCACAGCATACACAAACAATACGGGAGGAAAGTCCACTGCTTTATAGCTCCGCAAATACTAAGGGCTCTATTTCGCGGACATTTTTTTATTGTGCACACTTTTTTTTAACAATGATGATGACGACGATGACACCGTCTTTTCTCCTTTGAGGTAAAGATATCATTCCGTGATCGTTTTTTTTCGACTTTTTGCACTTCACCGCCCCCGTCCCCTTGTACAATATTTCTGAGTAACGTTTTTACACGTTTTGTCTGTATAGTGCATACCAAGTGGAAACAGTCCTAATCTTTTTCTCATACACATTGCAGAATAAATTGAACCCGACCCGTTTTCTATTTCTGAATGTTGGTTTCTCCAATTAAACTGGGTCCCGCTTACAACGAGCAGTTTGATACACAAAAATGTGCTCGTTGTAGCCGGATGCTCGTTATAACTGAACCTTTAAACACTTTAGTCAATGAGATGGTGCAAGCTCGTTATTTGCTCGTAGTAGCTTTGTGCTTTTTGTAACCGAACTCGTTGTAAGCGGGACACAGTGTACAAATTCAGTGTGCTTGCTGCACAATTTTTTAACTCGTTAGCATTTTTGTTGGGCATCTTAGAACCTTGCCTTATCAACCCCCGCCTCCCCCCCCCCCATCTATTTCTTTTTCACTCGTAACTTTGCAGAACTTAATGGAACTTTAACTCAGTTCTAAAAGCTTTGCAACTCAGCCTTACGAGAAGCAAACCGAGATTCCTAACAATCGTTCCAAACAAAAAAAAAACGGAAAAAAGCGAAATCTTCTTCAATTTGCTAGACATTAAATAAATGAATGTACAACATTTAAAAGATTCCGGACATACACACATAAAGACACAAGGTACACACACATATATTTTGAACAAAATTTGGCGAAAAATATAACCTATTTTGAAAAAATAATCGAATCTTAATTCTGGCTCAAAATTACTTCTTAAAATTGTACTTTTACTATTCCAAAAATAAATATTGCTTAATTGATAACAAAATTTGTTTCGGTCCAAAAAGAAGATAAGATGCTCATATGTGTCGAAGCACATAACTTGGCAAAAAGAAGAGTGACACGACAGATTTTGACGCCACATAGTGAAGCGCCAACAACGACGCCAATGAGATGAGAGAATTAAAGAGTAAAACGCACGTCTAACGCCGTCAGATTTATCCGTGGCTGCTTCAACGGGCATTGCTGATTGGCCGACAATAACGTCGAGCAGCACGTTGTTTCATACGTTACCATAGCGACAGGTTTGGTAAGTAGTTGATGAACGGACAGATGACGTGAGAGATTTGGTGGATGAATGGAATGGAACAAGGAAAATATGGTACGGGGGCCAGGTTAGGGTAGGGTGTAGGGTTGGGGAAGAAACAGAAAAATAAGAAATCTTTAACTTGAATATATATGTCAATACAGCATAGCAGTAACATGACTTTTTTGCAATTAATGTTTTGTATTGCAGTTTGAGAAATATAATATCAGTTCTCTTTTGGCAAACTTTTTTCTGCAAATGAAAATAGGAACATGAGCAGTTCCACAGTTTCCGTATTGCACTATTTGTAACTTTGTACACAAAGCCCCAAAAGTCGACCGCCATAGGCCGACGCCACCAGTTTCGTAACAGAGTGCGTGTGCGCTTCTTATTCGTAATCTGAAGCGAATGAATTCCAAATGTTCTGACGGGGCAAATCCACCATATTGTTGAAAAATCATAGTTTTGATCGTTCAAAGAAAAGAGCTGCAAATTTGGTCGTGCATTATTTAGAAAGCTGACAATCTTTCGTGTATTTGTCGCCGTGCATTCGTCATCACGAATATATCTGCTAATCCATGACTTGTTTAAAGTCTTACTAAAATTTCATTCAAGGCATGGCACGGGGAATTTCTTGTTACATGAGGTGTGTTAGTTTGCAAAAATAAAGAACTGACATATATTTCTAGCAGGCCTGCTGCATTATTAATTAAGCAAGAAAATAATAAATAATTAAGGCAACCTGGCATGATTGCTTAATATTTAAAATCCAGTTCATTTTTAACCGCCTACGTGATTTAACAGTTAACATTTTTTCACATGTCCGAATTCGCCAAAATCCTGTCTTCGAGACACGTTGTAACACAAAGTATTACGCACTCCTACTTGACTACTTATCCTACTTGCTCAAGCTAAATATCTTACAGGTTTGTTAATTAAAAGAGAGAATGCTGAGTAACTGTGCAGTTTAAAAGGCATCGATCGGACACTGTCCATTTTGATTAGTAATGGGGCTGTTTGATTTTTCCGAAAATTCTGCTTGAGGGAAAGAAAATACACGTGCGTTATGTTAGGGCCCGTTTACACCAAGCGCTTACACCACCCAGATAGGGTCACTCCAGAATGGGGTTGCAACCCATTTCAGAGTAACTCCATTGATTTCAATGAGAGCTATGTCGTAAGCGTCATCTCAGCGTTGAAGCTCACACTTGGTGCTTAGGATTTTCTCCGGAGCGTCGGCGATCTAATCATCCTTTCCAGAACGATCTTTTTTCCCGGGCTGTAGCGGTGAAATTCAGACACCCGACAGCTTATTAACAGAAAGCCTGATTCGTAGCAGTGGGTTTGAATTCCCCCCCCCCCCAATCAGAAGCGGTTTGGCGTGCAAGGCTTAGCGTACGTGAGATGTATTTGTGGAGGATTATGGAGTGGTGGTTGGTGGTTGGGGTCTGGAGTTTTTTCCTTTCTTTCTTTTGCTGCCGGGCCCGGGATATGATTTGGGGCTGTTGTACCCTCGGATAAACCAGCCTATTGATAATTTTCTTTGCAACGGGTTGTAACAGTATTTCACCGACCTCACTGTTTTCAATTTGGACTCGTTTACACCGAGCGTCAGCATGAATGTAGCCGTCAATGCTGCAATGACGCTTGCGACATAGCTCTCATTGACCACAATGGAGTCACTTGAGAATGGGGCAGCAATCCATTTTGGAGCGACTCCATTGTGGTTAATGAAAGCTGTGTTGCAAGCGGCACTGCATCGTTGAGGCTGATGCTTGGTGTAAACGGGCCTTTAGAGGTCCCCCGGGCGCTGGTGGCAGAGCGGGAATAGGATCGGGCTGATTCTACATCCCACATAGCATTTTCAGGTTTTAGGTTCAACAGGCTTTCAAAGCGATCGCCAAATAAACCGTAACGCACAAAAGAAGCAAATGGATTCCTAACCCTCAAGCTTTAGGTCCTGATATTTCAGTCCGTTCATTCTAAAAGCATGTTTTGTTAGTTTCTACATATTTTGAACCGCCGCAAGTTGTGTGCCAATTAAAATCAAATTTAGGTCAATTTTAGGTGAAATTTGTCTCTGACAATAACATGCATTACAATTGACATTTGCCTTCTTTTTTTATAAAAAAACTCCCACCTGACATGATTCATTTCAGACTGCTTTTCCCCCAAGAAATTGAAACAGAGCAGGCTCGGGAAAATAGAAACATTCTGAATTCAGGGGTTTCTTGTGCGAAAAGAGAGAACAGAAAAGTTGACACCTTTTTTGCTGCAAACTTTGTTAAAACCCTATTTTTTAGTGAAATTGTGCTTAACTACATTCACGTTTTCCCACTATTCACTTTTTTTCTACGTAAAACATTCATACATACCAACTGTAGAATATGAAATAAAAAAAAATTCAAAGAAAAAATTCATAAATTCTTTTTTTGCTGTGTCTTAATTTCAGAAATTCAAAATTATTTTTTCCTTTCTGAAAGGAATTTTTTTTTGTTTTTTATTTTGCCACACATCGTCCATCTAGCCACTTGACCTACGTAGTATTTTATACATACCAACTGTTGAATATGAAATAAAAGACAAAGAAAAAATAGTTCAATGAGTAGAATTTCAACTATTGCATTCAAAAACTCCGATCAAATATGGGAAAAAATATTATATCGTTGACCATTTACTTTCACAAAGTCCAGGTTGCCTTTTGAATGTAAAAAAATGGCAAAACAACCCATTCAGAGCATTTGTGGCGTAAAGGAGTGTTTACACGTAGCGTTTTTCAGTCCGTTTTAATATATTAATAATGCTGCAGTTCTTGTTTAGTATTGTGTACAAAATGGGTCTTCAACCCATTCTGTGCTGTCACCATTGCCACAATGATAATTAAAAAACGCTGCGTTATTAATAACAGGCTGAAAAACGCTACGTGTAAACGCTCCTTAAAAAAGTAGTAAAATTAAGTGCGATGTGCCGTTGGGATTCTTTGCATTGTACGGACAGAGAAGGATTTTTTTTTACACACAAATGCAAATTTTGCCCGCGAATCTCTTTCCCCAGCAGATTAATATCTTTACAAAGGATTAATAATATCGAGAGGCCTGAGTCATGCAGTTTTAACATGTATGTCTAAAAAAAACAATGTCCTAGATTCAGTTTGGTGGGTTTTTTTTCAATGTACAGTACTTAATAATGAAGCACACCATTCTAAACTAAACTTAAAACTCTGAATATTGAAACAGGAACTTAGGCACACCAAAAAAACTTGTCATTTAAAATACTCAATGCAGTTCAAAATATAAGCTTTTTTATTTTGCTCTTGAACTAGGAAGGAATGGCTAATTTCTGCACCTATAAAACTGCAAGCTCACGTTGACATGTTTTTGTTTTTGCTTGGAGAGAAATTATTTTTGTCGGTGATTTTTGTTGTTTTGTTTTTGCATGCCTATTGTTTATGTCATAATACGTAGCGACTCCAAAAGCCAAGTACTAGTTGTACGCATTATCAATAGGGTATAAATCAATTAGTAATAGTAACCTTAAAACTTATTTTAATTACCTCGTTCTGTGCGTGGTAAAATAGTGTTGTAATAAAATTAACAACATTTCATAACGAAGCACATTTTTTTTCCGGGGAGCTGGGTGGGAATACTTGGTGGTCACAACATCTACAGAACATTCTCCCCACAATTCTGGTTGGCACGTTTTTTGTTTGTTTCTTTTTTTATTTCTGAAGAATTCTAAGCAATAAAACCGCAACACGTTTGAACTATTGGCCTTTTGGATTCACTAAATAAATTTAACATTGCTTCATCAAATGATTCAATGCAGTGTGCAACTTATACTCTTTTTTTTCTGGTAACATGTGAAGGCATTTATTTCAGTGTCTACATGTACAATGCTTCCACTTCGCTTACACCAAGGGATAACATATCTCTACAGCTACTAACTGGTATTCTTAAATGATTTAGTCGTATTAGTCAATTGATACTTAAAAATTTATTCCACGCAAGGACTACTAAGGACCACGCACGTACTAACTGAAATTTCTGAATGGGCGCTTGTATTTTCTGCATGCACATAACTTTTTCAACTCAAGAAAAGTGGAAGCAAAGTACAGCATGTACAAGTCAGGGGTGTGACAAAAATGTAAGAATAAAATAACTTTAAAAACATAACCACCCTACCCCTGGCGAGTAAAATGTACCAAATCACTGTGTCACTACTACGGGCCTGTTTACACCAAGCGTCAGTGTCAACACTGCAATGACGCTTGTGACACAGTTCTTATTGACCACAATGGAGTTGCTCCAAAAAGGGTTCCAACCCCATTCTCATGTGACTCCATAGTGGTCAATGAGAATTGTGTCGCAAGCATCATCGCAGTGTTGATGCCAAATTGACTCTGATGCTTGGTATAGACGGGCCCAAACAGCAGTCACACTTTGCTTTCAAAAAATGTTGTTTCAAGAAGTTTAACCTAATAAATAAACACCCACTGACATCACTGTTTACCTTGTAACTTGCGCACTGCATTGAAGACTAAACAGTCAAAACGTTTTTAATACTCAACACGACAATACACGTACCTGGATGGTGTTCCCGGGGTTTCGGTAGGTTCACAACACACGTGTGCGGACACATAAGTACATTTGCAGGATGTAAACAGCCGTCTAGAAATTTCTTTTTGGTCTCGTGTAAATGTATACCTCCTAATGGTGTCTGCAATTGGTAAGATGAAACTAAACTGTCAATTGTGTGTAAGTAATAATAATTGGAGTGTGAATCTACACGATCGGTACTTTTTAAGTTTCTATGAACTTCTAAGATTTATTTGAAAGATTATGCAGCATTAGCGAAAGATTTCCGTGTACTTAGATGTCCAGCATCATAAAGAGGGACTGCTTTTGTTTGAAATTCCTACATAATTATCTACTAAACAAAACATGAATCACAACAGAAATATTATATCCATTTTTGGCGGTTCTCAGTACGAATTTTTACCTTAGGAAGGTAGTTAGGTGGGACTAGAGCAAGGCAGTACACGCCGACTTGATGTATACTATCAACCGCCTGTAGAACACGACTCATCCATTGAAAACTCTAAAATAAAATGGAATTAAGGAAGTGAAGACTTTTCAATCTGTTACGAAAACTGAAAACACATTCAACATGACGATACGTAACATCCATCGCGTAATTCAAAACTCTGGAAATTTACATTCATTTTTCTTGAGAAAATTTGTTCTCACCTCTTCTTCCGAACAGTCAGGCCTCTGTTCGGCGATGATTATAATCCGCTCGTCTTTCAGCACCTTTATTGAGAAAACTGCAATTCTGCAAAATATAAAAGGAGAAATGTTGTACCATTCTTTTCAGCTCGGTCACTTTATTTTCCATATGTAGTGTTTTCGTTTTTACTCCAGGGTTTTCTTAGAGGAAACTTCATTTACCGTGTCTCTTCCTGTGGTTCTCCGTGAGACAGGTAGGAAACGCAATTTACTGAGAACCTTTATGGTGTGTTCACGCTGGACGACACCGGGACTCATAACGAGACCTATCAAATGTCTAAGCCAATGGTATCAGTGATATTGTCTCGGTGCAGTGTGAACACCTTCATATTATTCTATGTAAGCCATTTTAATCAGTCTTGCTATCTGTCTCAGTCTCTGCCTCACTCAGTGTGAACACACCATTAATTAACATTGACTCAACATTGCAAGTTGTTCACAGTGAAGCCTGCCTTATGATGCTTTCACACTGCACGAGAATGAGACCGAGACCGCAACAGATAGCGAGACCAATTAAAATGGCTTACATAGAATTGTATGAAGGTGTTTACACTGCACCGAGATCCTATCAATGATGCCATTGGCTCAGCCATTTGATTGATCTCGATGTCGGGCAGTGTGAAGAAACCATCACACTGGTGATCAAGAACATACCTTCCCCTATAAATGAATTTCATAGGTTCGACTGCGAGCACCGTTGCGATGATGTCGTCTGTGTTGTGTCGTCGTCCTCCGACCTCCATCAAACCCTCACGACTTCCACACACGAAGATCAAACCTCCCTGCGTACAAAAAAATACGTATCAGTTAATGAACGATCTAGAATTATCAGTTTGAAACGTGTCAGACCGAAGGCCGAAAACTAATAGACCACTGTAGTCTAAGAGAGTTCATTAACAGGTTAAATTTCATCTTTGTCTCTCGAACACGCCAGTTTAAAGTAATCATCAGCATCTAATAGGGGCGTAAATTTCAATTGAAAAGTACACAAATTTGACGTCCTAATTATATCATTCATCGCATCGCTTGTTTCGAGAGAGGAGTTACCTAGACGCTGGCTGCTTCATTAGAAATGTTACAACCGTCCACTTAAAAATAACCTTAACTAAACCCAGATGTGGAGAAAGTGACCTGTTATTCGCTTGTCACAGAAAATGTCTCGTAATGACGAAAATCAAGAAAAAAGTTTAAGGCCATTTTAAAGAAACGTGCACTTACAGGTCCAAGGAATCCAACGAGCCCTGTTCTTACGAACTGATGTTCACCATGGGGTTGTCCGTTGGCGTCCAGTGGCGTTACCTAAATCAAATGCGTTAGGAATACAAAATGAGTCATCACAGTCCTTAGGTTTCCCGCGATTTTGAGTTCGAATATATTTTCATTAATTTCACTGCACATGACAAATTTTGAAACTGCCAGTACAGCAAAAAGCACCATAGATTGGGATGCGGTTGAGTCTAAAACTTCCTACCTTGAAAGCTGCATTGGAAACTCCTTGCAGACCCCAATATCCTGTTCCACAGTATGGTGCACTCAAACACAGCTCCCCAACTTCATCCGTTTTACAGAGAGTTGGATTGCCATCGGCCTTTACAACCACCATGAGACCTGTAAAATTAAATACGCAGTTTTAACTTCGCACATTCCACATACAATTGTACCTCTTTTACAGGAAAGTCGTGGATAGAATTTTTAGCCGAAAAAAATTGCCATAATAACTGCCATCACTAAATCCTCGAAGGTGTGACCACAAAGAAAATGTTATACTGGTAAAGCATTTTTGACCGCAGACTAAGCAAAAGAAAATTTTGTCCTTTTGTTTTGCAAAGAGGGGGGAGGAGAGAGTGAACCATGTTTTTTTCTCAATTAGTGAACTGCATTTTTAAGTGATAATAATGGTATGCTTACACTCAGCGACACCGAGAACGATATATGTAGCGAGACCGATGAAATGGCTAAAAGTAGCCAATGGCATCAGTGGCAGGGTCTCAGTGCAGTGTGAAGTGTTCTGCATATTACAGTGGAACCCATAATTATCGTTGTCGGTTTCGGGCTCGGTATCGTTCTCGGTGTTGTGCAGTGTGAGCACACCATAAATGTGTAACAGTTCTAAATTCTTTCCATTAAAACATTTCTACAGATGACACCAGAAACACTGACACCATCCTGGGCCAAGTATAATGAAAAATTGATAGTAAAACTGGACAATCCGGGCCAAGTCGTTAACGTTCTATCCCAAATCACGGACTGAAACCCATGCTGGCCTGCACATGTCGACCAAAGCAATAATACCTTAACTTTACTCATCAAAACTAAACCAAAAACGGTTGCAAAGATATTTAGGTCACATTTTGGGTCACAATACAGAGTACTCACTGGGCCTAAAAGTATCCATTCCTATTTGGAAGTCATAAAAAGACATTTAAAAGCTTTCATGGTTTATTCACACTGCACGGGAATGGGACCGGGACTGGTGCAGGGAACTGGACCAGCACAATAGGAAACAACGGGTCTGGTTCCTGTCACTGTCTCAGACCAGTGTGAACACTTCTGTACAATATATATTAGTACCCACCAGTCCTGTTCCCGTGCAGTGTGAATAAGCCATTATGATGGGTACAGCAGTATATGCACAATAAAACCTAAATATCTGCCCTTTATGGAGTATTTTCCTCCAAGAAGAATTTAGCGGGAAACTGATACGTTAAGCTTTACAATAATAGTACATTTCAAATTAAAAAGGGGTTTTAAAGTTTCAGCCAGGCTATGTTTGGCGACAACACCAATAGAAATATGTGAAGCGAGACATTTGAAAAATGTCCACCAACTTTTCACATAATATCAAGGAGTGAAGAATTTCACTTTGGTGACTCGTTAATATTCTGCGGTACCAAATCCCATCAATGTTTGGTAT
>JBCAUG010713980.1:0-13027 GCA_038406175.1 Haplosyllis leylae
AACGCCAGAGGTGTGAGCTTGGTAAAGACAAGCTTGTCATGTGACAGATATTGACCTGTCAGCGAAGTGCGAAGGAATAAGGACAAAAAGCACAATATGAGGAATTATGAGACAGTAATTAGTGAAAAAATGACATAATTAAATGTAAACAAGTGGATTACAACAAACAACAGTGGAATTATCTCGGAAGCAAGAGATTTAGGACCAAGAAACTAGTAATTACTTCATACCAAGTTAAATTTCAAGTAGACGATTGGTTCAGTAAGATAAATTAAACATTGCACTCAGGAACAGGTATCTATGCCAGGAAATACCTTGCCTCGGAGAACGTTTAGCCAGCGACAGCGTAATAACAGGGACAACGTTGGTAACCGCACAACTTGCGGGCTCTTGTCGAATGGACAGCCTATCGTGTTGACAGGTGGTCTGTGGAGAAATATGTTCAAGAAGCCCAACACCATGCAGCATAAAAGACCCTTAAAGAGAAAGCTGAGCGATAATAGAGGCTCTTCAGCTGGAGGTGAAGGGTGGGGAGCCTCTCATGGAAACTACCTCTCCAGCTCGACACCTTCGTCATCTCAATGCGCTGAAGAGGTAATAACTCGTGGAATATTGACCGTCTCTGTCTGTCTGACCGTATGACCGTATGTAAGTCTGTCCTGTCAGTTTGCTTGTCCATCTGCCCCCCTACTGTGTTATTAATTAATCATTCCTCTTTATGTGTGATCCTTTGTGTTCTCTGTTTATACAGTTCAGAGTGGATAATTACAGTTTGTGATGCTGCTACAGGAAGAGGAATCTGCTGGTCCATGTCTTGTCTCCATCTTTTTACCTGCCCATCCAATCTATTTACATAACAGTATCATTATGCGAAGCCGTAAATGTCAGGTGTGAATGTGGGTTAAATGGTAATGTCAATCAACTCGTTATATCTATTTAATGCAATAGGATTTGATCTTCATATTTCAAGTTCCAAGGACTTAATTAACGTTGATTTTCGCAAACGTGTTGATGTATATAATCACTGAAGAATTTGTTTGTGACACAGAAGTAACGATTTTAGGTGGACGAAGCTGTTAGAGAATATTTTTTTTATTATAGAATAATAATTGTGAGCGAGGCTATTGTTACAAAATAACTGTGGTTTAGCCAGAACAAAGGCGTTCTGTTGGGCGCTTGCCTTCAGACATTGTTGAAATACGTATGTGAATTGATCGGTGTTATTACCGCGCCGAAACATTGACCTGTGGGTTACACGTGTGCAATTACAAATCAATATTTATTATTGAAATGTATTTTTCAGTGCTAAAATACCCATACCTTTTAAACCAAAGTTTCTTGTTTTATTCCAAATTGTTCGACCGTGTTTCTCTCTGTGTGTAGGTGTATACAAATCCGCCAGCGATCAAACAGCAGAACAACGGGTTTTAAAGTTCTGAGCAGAACAATCCGGAGGATGTTCATCTTTCAGTTTTCAGATCGCTGTTTACTAGATTCTACGTCTTAAAAAGCCTGGAAATGTCAGGCATTTTGCCACCAACTGCATGGTATTTGAAATCTGTGCAACACTAACTTGTGTTCAAACCAACGGCTCCAAATAGTCGATGCGGAAACAAGATTGATGCTGTTACGATTGATGAACTGGGCTGATGTGATGTGATGTACTTAACATCATGAACAAGCAATTTGGTCAAGGAATTTGGTGTTCTCCTATGTAAATTTTCTAATAGGTATATAATTTTTGGTACCTTTATAACATGAATGGCGAAGAAAGTTAATTTGGTAACTCATTACTTTTTTCTGTTCTTTAAAACTGGCGCGTTTTTACCCCACATGAAAATCTCTGGCACCAACCCACAGAGTCTGGTCGAATCAATAAAGCAACTCTACGCGTCGCCAAAAACAAACAGTAAACATACAGAACGAGTCGCCCCCGATCGGGGCTCAAGGTGGCAAAAAATCCCTATGTCCGGGGGAGAGGGGGGGGGGAAGGTTTGTGACCAACTTCCAACATTTGATGCTGAATCCAAATCTGCTAAAAAAAGGGCAAAAAGCATGCTGTCCCAAGAGGCTCCAGGCAACTACAAATGGTTCGCGTACACAAAGTGTACGAGGAACCATGAAAAGTAGGAAACCGATTTGTGGAAGCGCGGAAGTGGGCTTGTGTGCCACACTGCAATATATCGCCCCGTTGGCAGTGTTGACTTAATTTTGTTGCGCAGTACTGGCAGGTTCCCTACTTGTTTATGGTCTCCACAGCTGTTGCAAAATCTTCAATATTTTGCTGGTTGTTACATCTCTGCATCCATCAACTTCTCAACTTAATACTTGTTTGAGAATTTTCCACTTCTGATGAAAATCAGATCTTCGATACACGGGCGAACTTCGCTCATAAATACAAGTTTTTGGCCTCACTGTGACTGAATGTGATTCTAATCAATTGTCCCGGCTTGTTGGGATTCACATCTTGCATTAATGGTTAAGACAAAGTCAGATATGTGCTGCGGTTGACTTCCTTTTCGGTCCAGCCTCTCTAATTAGGTAGGAAGGGCGTTCAGTGTTGCCGAACTCAAAATTCATAGTCACCTATAGTTTGTAGAAATGACGTCAAGCCCTCTTTTGAAATCGCGTTGCGATGAACGTCACTCCCAAAGTCAGCGAGACTTAAGAGTGGTTTTGGTCCATTGTTCACGTCACAGATGTTCAGGGTCAACAGCTGTTGTTACATTTACCAAGTTTCGAAAGAGACTTTTGGTTGTAAACAAATTGAAATTGTAAAAAATGACTTTCATAGGATTGATATCTTATTATATTTTAATCATTTATCATCATACTGATTCCATTTCACCTTTTTGTCACAGAACTAAACTTCGACCATTGTGACCAGCTACTATGTTCTGTTGAATAGATTTATATACATTTATATACATTTGCCCTCTGGCCTTTTGAGAATGAAATTATCCACCAGATTGTTTTGAAATGAACTTATTGATTTGTGTATGTACTGACACAGTACATGTGTGAGGAAAGTCTGATATGATTAATTGAACAAACATCGGCACGATTCTCAAACACAAATACAAACAATTGCTACAATACTGGCAACTTGAGAGTGTTCCATGAACTTAATTAAAATATCTTTTTTACAACTTGAATGGGGATTGTTTGCCTCATTATATCAACATTTATTCATGCACAATTAAGAGAAAACACTTTAAAAGTATCATTGTAGCTGCCAGAAGTGCAGGGTTTCCACGTGTCAGGGAAAAACAAAATTGTCTCCAGGTCAGGGAATTGTCAGGGAATTTTGAAAAAATGTCAGGGAATTTTAGCTTTTGACCAATTCACATTCAACATAGATATCAATTTTGATTTTATGTGTGATTGTAACAGGATGCGATCTGACATTCTTTACCCTAAATAATGTCTCTTCATGCTACAGCAAATTTGGCCGATCATGGCTGGAATCTTATCTTATTGAAAGATAAAATTAGTTGTAACTCTTAATTTTGCTGAGTCCAATTTGTAATATCTTCCAAGCTTTTGGAAACTAGCACTATTTATAAGCTTGACCAAATCTTTTTTGCGGTTGAATGGTTTCATCTGAGGTACAAACAATATACAGCTGGATTATCCGCAAGAATAATTTAAAGTACCTGTGCTTTTGACTTTCAAAAGTAAAATTGTCAGGAAAAAATGGCGCTATGTCGGGGAATTGTCAGGGAATTTCGAACAGACTCAAATGTGGGAACCCTGTAGTGATGTACCTTGACAACGTACTTGCCATGGTTAAAATTACAAATCAAATCATATCGCAAAGCAGGCTGATGTCAGCCTCTGAAATCCATAAAGTGTTTTTGAAGACCATCAAGACTGCAATGGTCAGGTCCAGCCATCCAGTCAGCCAAACTATCATAAGTTTTATGAAAGTGTGTGTGGAGCAGATCGCACAAGTCACATTTGACAGTTGGTCGAGTTTTCAGAAAATTTTCAATTTTCCATCGGCGTCTCCATGAAAAATATTTGAAATACTCATCAAAGTTCTTGTCCAGATACAAAATATAATTGGCAAGGTCTTTTATGGATGCAAAATCAAAGACATTAATGTATGAATGTGGTGGCAGAAGATTTCTCACTTTTCCATAGGACATGATTAAAGGTACTGATGGTGTATTCATGAACTGAGCTGCTTTTTCTGTTAAATAATCCTTACAAAGACTGTTCTCAAATGCAATATAAAACTTATATTTTTCGACAATGTGATGTAAACAGAAGGGATCTTTGCCTGTTTTGTTTTTGGCATCTTTATGTGAACATGTATCCAGTAAACTTCGCCCGCATTCGCCGTAGATATCGACACTGACGTTGTATTCCTGTAACTGTTTAACTAACCGCTCTCTCTTTATTGGTGTTTCACAATGGGAAACGATCCACACGACCATCTTCCTTGGAACATTGCTTGGTAAATTGAGATGCTCCTCCGCCTCGTCTCCTAGTCTGGGTAACACAGTGTGATATTTGATCACCACATCAGAGTCTTGTTGGTACGACATCGTCATGTTGAAAAAATTCCTCGCATATGGCCTGTAAAGTATAACAGGTTAATGTCTGAATTTCGGCTCGTTCTAAGTTCGAAAGTAGATCTTTTATATACGTTCCAAACTTCACTTACGATAAACTTTAAAATTCTTCTTTTCAATAATTTCTGTCTCACGAATGTACAACATAGTGAACAGGTAATAAAACACGACAAATTTTCAAAGGGCGTCATCTGGAATCCCATTCAGAGCTGTCAGAAAACATGCACCGGTCTGAATGCGGGCTGTGAATTCACAGAAGTAATGTACGTACTCAACTTGTGAGAGACGTATCGGTACGATCGTTTACCTTGCTAATCTTTGACGTAACCCCAGGTAGTTCCCGTACTTGCTTGGTGGCTCATAGCGGCTGGCGACAAAAATCTGTTTCTCGTTGTATCTGTGCGGAAGGGCGCTGGCACCACCCATAAACATGAGGCTCTTCTCCAAGATGACAGCTTTTGCCTCGGGAAGAAGTGCTCGATCATTCGTGAAGAGACATCGATTGTTACACTTCAGTCCGATCCCCAGGTCATAGGTGTTCACAAACCCATCATCATTCCAATACAACACTATCTTGGCTGAGCCTTTTTCCTCGCCATTGGACTTAACCGCCCCTGAAAGAACCTTTGAAATGTGAGTTTTGCACCAGCATGAGAGCGTGATTTGATGACCGAAGTCCTTATTTGCATTCACCGTGAATGTTTTAATTGAGCTCATATTTATTAGTGCATTATTACATTGTGAGTTTACCACACAGTTTGGTGTCCTTTTAACGACAGCTTGTGTCGTTCACTCATTTGCATATATTTTTTTCTCCTTTCGGTTTCACTGTCCAACTGAGCTAAACATTTGTTTGAAGAAATTAATTGCTATACTACTTTGGCGTTCATGTTTTTCTATTTGCAGGTAAGCGTGCATTTTAGCGAGTTCAACTTAGTAGCGGTACAGTGAGTAAAAACACTTCGGGTGTCGGTATTTTTAATTTAGATTTTTAATCAAAGTTTAAATATTAAAGTTTTTATTAAAATGCAAAGGAAGCGTTATGGACGGCACCTAAAATTGTTGGTTGAATTAAAGTGTTTAGCTTCAAAATTTTGACGCGTGCTCGGGAATACTACGAAGGACCCGGATGCAAAATTATTTCACCTGATGTTCATGCCATTTATTCGTCTGTGTGGGATTTCTTCGCTCGACTAAATTTAAATTTACCCGTAAATATTAATAACAGCAGCATGAACGTGGCTGCAAATGATCAAAAACTATTTAAAATTCCAAATAAAATGTGTTTGTATTTTTACCGTATCCTGGAGTAGTTGAACTCGATGGAAACATGAATATCTTATCCGCGTAGAGAACTATCGTTGAAGTAATGATCGCCGCGGCGACAGAACGTAGTTTGATCCGCATACCGTCAGCACGAATGCAATGTACGAAGCTCAGCATGACTCTGTCCCGTGCTTGTGATTATAAAATGATGGATTTAGCAAATTTGGCGCTTGGACAATGGTCTTGCTTCAGGGGGAAATGGCTCGCAACCAAACGTCAACTTCCAATACTTTTCAATGGTGGCAGTGCGGAAGCAGCTATATTCACGCATGCCACTTGAACGAAATAGTGTACTGTCGGTGACAGTTGTGATTATGAGTGAGAAACACCTAGACATTTTTGAGGGACTGTTGCAAAGGAGGCAAACACTAAACCGTTAACATTTAAAAATTGCAGAGTGAGTGTGGCCATGGGTAGTTTTTGCAGACGAGTGACACAGGACTCGGTCAGTTCAGCGTAAAATCACCAACTCGTTATCATTTCCTATTTTTCCCATTGCAATGGAGATTCGTTCCTGAATCAAAACTTCAGTAATGTCACTTACCTTACGGTAAGGCTTTATTCGTGATCGAAATTCATGATACGGTAACAGAATATCGTCGTCGAGTCTGTAAATTAAGGTTTACAAACGGTGTCACTACTTTCCCATTTGGTTTTCTACCTGTTGCTCCTCTGGAAAGTACCGATCCTGTGTTAGCTACAGCAGCTCAGAGGAGTTAGCTTAAGATACCTTAGTAATCTGCTTCACACGACATCCATACAAATGTCCTGGTTGTCCAAGAAATGTAGGTGTCGTGGAGTGGAAAGGTGCATCTGACAAACATGTTTTGTGACTTGAAGGCTCTTGCGATGGAGTGATTCAGTGTTCGTAGCAGGGGTTCTTCTTGGACTTGATTTTTGTCGCGGGCCACACAGATAACGCCTCAGATTGTCTTTTTGAAGGTGTTCGCATTGTGTGCCAAAATATTGTTGCGTAGTGTAACAGGTTGAACAGCGATTGCGGGGGGTGGGGGGGGGGGAGGGGGCTAAGACGCAAACCGTGCGCTTATGTCCCAAATGCGGTTAAAATGAACTTCAACATGAAGCAGTTAATTTCCCTTAACTCCCTGTGGAGAGCATGCATCTATCATGCATTGATCATGTGCAGCCCCCTGTGCCCTAACCAATTAGAGTCCCCACATCACATGCATATCCCTGGTAACCAATCAGGACAATCGCATGATTGTCTGGACCAATAGCAGAATGCCATGTAAGAATGTATTCCTACTCAGCCCCCTGCAGGTCTACAGCAGTAACTACTGGTCAGAATGAGATGAGGCTAGTGTCAATCTAAGACAGTGTATCCTTCTACCTTAAATAACCACAATTTGTGCTAAATAGCTCCACTCATTTGTGTAGCTCCCCCAGTGACCTTGGGACTACTTTGTGTAGTGGCCTTGATATGCTGGTGGTTAGGTAGTAAGTATAAAAGGGAGGTGCACTCCCATGAAAGTAGGACCTCCAGAAAAACCATCAGACTATTAAGTGCCAACATAGCTAACAGCAGGAACTTCTCGGGTATCAAGAGGAGCTAAGCCTAGCCCCCTGCACTGGATCTGCCAAATTGCATGTTTGGGCTATTTGAGCCATTTTAGATACTTTGTAGACTTCAGGAGCAGGAGAAGTTGACTAGCTCCCCTCACAACCTGTTACTTAAAGCTATTTAAATATCATTCTAAGATGCAAGTAAGAACTGTACAAGTAAATGAAAGGAGCTAACTGTGTATTACATTTAAAGCTTGTATTTATGAATGTTCTAGTATTGCAGAGTTTCTTAGATGTGTCCTCATTGTTCCTCAGTGTACTTCAATAGTGTTAGTGTGTATCTACAATAGTGTGTGATTCCCTTCCCCAATTGTGTGTTCCAAGAGTGTAGCCCCCTGCTGCACAGTATTCCAATATTTCTGTTTGTAAACTTTAAGCCTCATCTGTGAACAATGGCAGAAGCTATAATTGTGCATTCATTTGACTTAATGGAGGCCTACTATGCTATAAGTGTTAGCCCCCTGGAACTAATTGATTAACTGTTTCCTGTTGCTATTACATTATTCACACAACCAGTCTCAGGAACAACAATAAAGACTGTACTTAAGCTGAGTGTTTGTATTCTTCATCCACAAAGGTACTGGAGCCCCCCATAGCTCCCCACAACATTAACTGCCCCATATAGCAATACAGACTAGAGCCCCTTCTTCACAACTAGGTCCAGTGCACGAATTAAAACCCATGAACAACTGCTGTTGCCCCCTGAGATGCAAAGACTCATGCTCTGACTGCTGACCACAGGGAGCTAAGTTTAGAACACTCCCCAAACTAATAGTTGGTGACATTAATGAATGCTAAGAAAATTCATCAAAGAATGATGAGAACAAATATGAGTACAGTCATCAAAATTTTATCATGCATGCCAGTAACAATGGCAAGATCAATCACCGTTGAAAATAAACCTAAATACTAACTAAATGCTACAAACAAGAAGAATTAAGATACATTTTAAGAATAGCATTCCTGCTAGTTTATAAAACAAATTGGAAAAGTGAAGTGACATTTTTGGTATAAAATTGTTTATTTTATCCAGAGTATTCAGAAATATCTGCATTTTTTTCAACTATTTCAAATTTGAAATGTTGTGAGTTTAATAATTACCTCAGATAATTCTTACAAAAGCAATGGTTAGACACCAAATGGAATGGCAATGTGATCAATAGTTTTATCTGAATTCATATTTTGCAAAATTTTCATCAATATCAGCAGGTACTAGTTGCTAATATTTGCTGCAAAAATAGTAATGCATCATTCTAAGTAATTTGGATACAAAGTAATATCTGTATTATTACCGACCGCGTACGTAGTACGAGCGGAGGTAAAGTTTTCAGTTTTCAGCCGGGGGGGGGGTACCCAAGCCAGGTCCAGCCTGGCGGTACCCAAGCCTGGTCCACCCATGGGGGTACCCGAGCCAGGTCTAGCCAAGGGGGTACCCCCCAGCTGGGATGGGGTACCCTCTGGCTAGGATACACTCCTGGCTGGGATGGAGTACCTTCCAACAGGAGTACCCCCCCCCCCCCCAGCTGAGATGGGTACCCCGGGCCTGGGGTGACAGTTGTTGGATTATTGGGCAAATGGTCTCCTTGCGCTCCTCAATCTAAAATTAAAATCTTGTTTCTGGCTAATTTAATTACCGTTAAATTGACAAGTAGTGGTTTATTTTTAGTGACTAAGTGATCGGAACGGAAATGGTGATGCACCGAATTAATGTCCAGCTTTCTTGTTGCAGAATCGAATTAAATGGACACTTCAGTACAATAAACCCGATATTTGTCACTCCTGAAATGTGTTACCAGAGTTTGTAAGGTGAAATTGGAGTTTTTGCATGACAACCCTCAAAGTGTTCTAATTTATGGACTAGTCTGATGTTTGTATTTTTACTCAGATAATGCTTGTTAATATTAAAGGACAACCGTTTACTTTCCTCCATATAAGCTTACAACAGCATAGAATGTGCAAAGGCCACTTCCTGTCATCGTCAAATAAAGTTCTGCGTTGCTTTTGCGGGAATTATTTTTTCTAAATTTTGGATTATGTCGGTAATTGTTTGGACAATTCTGGTTACGCCAGTGGTGTGGCTGATCTACAAAGCAGCATTATTCATCCTGGACGTGAAAAGACGAGCAGCCGGAATCAGTCGGTTTCCTTCTCCAGGTCCATTTCATTGGTTTCGTGGCCACCTCGATTTTGTGAGTATTGTAAAAGCAGAATTTCTATTACATTGTATTTTCCTTGTGAAGAAGAACACCTTGATGTCAGAGAATTTTGATTTATTCTTTGTATGCTCATCGATGTTTCTATTTCCGTTTGGAAGCTATTATTGAATAGTCAATCCAATGCTTCCAAAACAATAGTATGTAATTACATTTTATATCATTACTAGTTTTGTGGCAGGTCATGAAGCCAGATGTAAAGACAATTATTTGTCCCGACACTTGCAACTCTAAATTTGAGAAAGGAAAACTACAGGATATTTTATACATAGTAGAATAACATTTTTGCAACAAAAAATAATAAACAACCCTTGTTTGAGTTCCATAGTTTACTTTTCATATCCTAACTTAAGTAGGATTATCCTTTATTACGTTTAATCGGATAACCACGCAAATAATATTTTGCAAAGAGAACTTTTCAACCAAGTCAAGTCGAATCGCATTCTCCTTTCTCCTAACTTAAAGTCATATTATCTCCCAAATCATTCTTTTGCTGCAGGACCCGACGAAAGAAAGAAGCGAAGAGTTGCTCGGTGTCGTCCGGTCATGGAACTCAATTTTTCCAAGAGACGCAAATCAGTTTTGGCTCAGCATCTTCGAGCCGGCTGTTTATATCCGTCATCCAAATACAATAAAACAAATTTTGAAAACTTCAGGTGAATTAACAATGAAACTCAACTCGAATAGTGTTATAATCCGGACTGTACATTTAGAGAATTAATTTTGATTTTTGAGACCATAGATCTATTTTGTGTGAAAAATTGACAGATAACGGTGATAGTTGATAATGTGTCAGTGTGGCCAATGTTCCGGTTGAGAGATGAATCTATGCACTGCCTGTGTTTAGAAGTTTAATTACAATTACTTTCGCTGTTCATATAGAAATTACAAGCTAATACTGTTATGTAATAGTATTTTCTTCATCCATTGGCTTTTCGTTTGCTGAGATTTGAGGAAGAACACTTAACTTCACATTTTTTGATTTCTCAAACATCCAGAACCAAAGTCACGAACTTACAGTATGGGAGAGCCTTGGCTGGGCGATGGTTTGCTTTTGTCGAAAGGAAAAAAATGGGCAAGAAATAGAAGATTGCTGACACCAGCATTTCATTTTGACACTCTTAAACCTTACATGGACATCTATAATGATTCCTGTGACACTCTTGTGGTAATTTCGATAATAAATACTGATTTCAAATATTAGTCAGATTCAACAGGTTCTGTCATAAATTACACAATGTTAAATGTAGCTACCTTTTGAGGGGTTTTAATTGCATTAGTCAACAACTTTACAGAAAAAGATGAACGAATATGCAGAAAAGAATGAGGTGTTTGATTTGTATTCCAATGTAACCCTCACCACTCTGGATGTTATGCTTAGATGTGCCATGTCATACGAGAACAATGCACAAAAGCAGGGGTATGAATTCTAAACTTAGTAAATCTCAAAAAAAACTATCTGAATTTATTGAACTTTCAGTCCATAGTGTTTATGGCATTCATATTGAGACATGGACCGGTGAGACGTATCAGGGTGAGTTTAAGACTAACGTTTCCTTCTATCCTATTTTTTTAGAGAAGGTCATCCTTACGTTAAAGCAGTCATTGAACTTGGGGAACTGTGGAACAAAAGGAATTTGTAAGTTATCCTAGTCAATAAATGCCACAGACATTGATGGTAATAAATAAAACAATAGTGGAAAATAAGTGTACATAATGGATGACGTAGCGGTTATGAAAAAATTTTCACGAGATGACAAATTTTTGTTTTTTGTTCTACGTTTAGCGACATGCATCCAGTGTTCCAATTGGATTTCTTCTACCAATTCAGTGAGCTGGGGAAAGAGTTCAAAAAATATTGTGATTATGTTCATGGAGTTTCTAATGAGATTATAAATAAAAGACATGAATTACTGGTAAGTGGAATTAATATAGAATATTAAAAACATGTGTCTCATTCGAGTTTTTCTATAATTCGTCACTTATCTGGCAAATCATGGCATGATTCTGCCAGCATTGACATTCGATGGCTTGTGACCATTGTATGTCAATACCAGCAGGATTCTGCTAGGATTTGGGAGAAAATGAGTTATAGAAAAACTCGATTAATTGGCTACGCAATAGATCGTCATCTGTGAGAATTTGCTGGTGTATGGGGAAAATATTTAACTAATAATCATGACTTGTTATTTCTTGGTCTGAGATCTGAACTATCTTTTGATATTTAACCAAATTATTATTTAATTTATTCTCACTTGCACCATGTTGAGAAGTTGAATACTTTGTCACTGATCCCTGTGGTGAAAATTTATATCACTGGGATATTAGAGGTACAGAAAATGATGACTTCAAAATAATTGTCTAGTGAATTCGGTGTTTTCAGACTAATCCACTTATCTCTGCAAATATTTGAATTCATACTTGAACTCAAACAGACCGTGCACCAGTTCCACCGACTAACATCACACACAGACCATGTAAGTGCTTGTGATAATTTATTCCCCAAATACAAAATCTCGTTTTTTTTTCAAAATCTGTTGGCAGAAACAAAAGGGTGAGAAGTCGTTCATGGCTGGCAAAAGATATTTGGACTTTTTAGACGTACTGCTAACTGCCAAGGATGAAGACGGAATTGGATTGTCGCATGAAGACATCCAAGCGGAGGTTGACACGTTTCTATTTGAAGGTAGATCTACATATACAACAAACTATTCCAAATTCGATTTTCCTTCATCCTCTCTTCAGCTTTTTGTCCATAATTGTGAAATGCATTACGTGTGTGAGGAGGTACTCATCGGATAACAGAATTTCTTCATTCTCACAAAATTCAATACCGACAAGCGGCTTTTCGAAAGCCTGCCTCGATAACTTACAGTTGCTATTGCACCATCGCTGATCACACCCTGGAGGAACATCACAAATTTCGGACGAAAACGGAGATATCACTAATTTCTGACACGTTGAAGTCAATGGGCGGATTTTTTGGGGATTTTCCCACCAAAAAGATCTGTAAATATCTCAAACATCTGAGCATCCACTCTGTAAATTATGAAATAGTTTGAAAGGATTTTGTATTGGAATTTGGTACCAAATGATATTTAAATGAAAATATGCAGGGAATTAAAGAAAATTAACATTTTGTGTGATTACCCCTTTTGTTTTCACTCAGTATTTCTGACCCAAGTCCAAAACCAGTTCAAACCAGTTTTATCAATCACTAATTTCTGACTTCCCAACTTTTACTATAGAAAAGCCCATTGAGGTCACTAATTTCTGACATGCTGTCAGGGAAAAATCAGCAGTCAGAAATTCTGATTGGACTTA
>JBCAUG010713991.1:1808-13026 GCA_038406175.1 Haplosyllis leylae
TTCCAGTTTGTCATCCCTGCCATGACCGTTAATCTGGAAAAATTAAATCTGATAAGCATACTGTCAAGACACTGTGTGTTTATTTTTCTGTATCCCTATCAGTTAAAAGTCGATGAGCAACTTTGTTTCCTTTAGATATCTATTAGAATCTCTAGTTTCAGAGCCTGGATGCGTACCTTATCTTGGAGGGAAGGCCTCTCATCTGTTTTCACTGCTTCAGGCAATGACATATCACTTGATTCATTGCAAATAGCGGATTGATGTATTTTATCCATCGATATAAAATATTTCCTTATTCAGTCAAAAATTGGAAAGAATAGAAAAGGAATAGATGACGTAAAATCATCTGGGTTCCATTGTATTTCGCGCCTCGCACGTGATGGCGAGACGGATTGGCCATCCCTATAGTATCTGTCTCATGAGCGTAATACATACCGCGTTATATCGAAGGACAGGTACGAGTGGAATTTCTGATAAAAATATTTTTAAAAGTTATTTCATGCGCCGACGCATATCACACACCGCAGAAATACAAATAGGTTGAAGGAGAGTTTTAACAAAATATTTAAGCTACATATTTAGGCCACCGTAATGTCATTGGAACGTAGATCTACTGATCGAACTGGTGATGTGACCCAAATTCTGTCCTAGTCATGGAAATACTTTTTTCCACGAAAGGTACTCTGAAAGAATACAGTTTAAAAGACTACGGTAAAGGAATAGATCGTACTTGGCGACGGTCGGCCCACCATGGTCCTGCCACGGTGGAACCATGGAGGACTGACCGTCGCCAAGTACGATCATACTTCTCTCAAAACTGGTCATCTGATAGTGTTATTCTTGAGTCTTGCAATTATCTTTCAGAAAAGGACGAAGACAACAGCACAAAGTTTTGAACAAAATGTTAGCGACAGGAAGCCGAAGAGAACTTTATCATCATGACGATTCGGCACTTAACTCGACAAATGAATGCGACGTAGGCACAGATGTACCAGAGCCGTATACATATGTGGACGGGAAAAGAAATGTTTGTTGCTTAAATGGTACGAAATCTAGCTAAAATGTGTCCTTTTGGAAAGTAACCTTTAAGATGATTTTTTTTTGTCTTACCAGTAGGTAATAGGAAAATGTTTCCCGAAAAGAATTCTCCTGTATGTAGTTCATAGTTTGTTCCAGGTTTCCGAGAACTTTATGAAAACGAGCAACTTTTTGATGTAATACTGTCGGTTGGTGGGAAAGAATTTCATGGACATAAGTCTCTTCTGGCTGCCTCAAGCGATTATTTTAGGGCTATGTTCACAACTGAACTGGTCGAAAAAGATAAGAAGGTATGGTCTTGACTGCAGGATGAGTGAAGTTTTACAACTAGACACTCGTATTATTGTTCTTGGCATTAACAGTCTAAAGATAAAAAATATCCCATAAAATCGGTGAACTGTACCAAATTCTTAGTGAAGTGAAATATATTACATTTTATTGTCGCATTTGTTTTAGCAAGTGCAACAATGACTGTATGTCTGTCTACAATCATGCTTATTTTATTACAGAAAGAGAAACGTTCTATCATTTCGACATTTCAGATTTTAAAAATCAATGAGGTGGACAGCATCTCTATGGAACAAGTAATGCATTACTTGTATACCGGTGAAGCAAAGATGTTATCAACAACGGTGCAAAATTTGTTGTCTGCGGCCAACTTGTTTCAATTGCAAGACCTCAGGGACGGGTGTGCAAATTTCATGGCCCGAAAACTTGACGTTGATAATTGTATCGGTGTGCATTTCTTTGCCCAGGTTAGATTTTAAGAACCTAAAGATAGCAGTATTGATTGGGACGTACTATTTAGAATAGCAACTTTGCAGTTCCTCTTCCCTGTTTTGCAGTTACATGAATGTGAAAACCTAGAATTTCAAGCCTGGGATATGATAACTGAGAATTTTGATTCCGTCTCTTGTACCCAAGAATTTCTGAACCTGTCTCCTGAAAACTTAATTGAAATTATCAAATATGATGATTTGCAAGCAAATGAAGACGAGGTAAGTTTATAAGAGTCAATAAATTTGTGCAATTAGCACTGTCAGTACATGTACATATGTAAGCATTTGACTTACGTGTTTCTTTGCAGGTATTTGAAGCCGCTATGAGGTGGTTAGTACATGCTACAGATGAAAGAAGTGAATTTATTTACAAAGTATTTGTTCACATTCGGCTGGCACTTATCGATGAACACTACTTTTATGACGAAGTCAAAAATAATCCGATTTTGCAGGTGCGAGTACATCTCTTTCTCGATTTTTTTTGCGTCACAAATACTTTGTCAAAAGTTGCATCAATATTGCACAGTATACTTTTGGCATTTAGTTGAAAATTAAAGAGTTTGTTGACTGTGTTGTTTTTTTTTAGAAAGTACCTCAGTTGGCTACAGTATTTGATGAAGTTATCAGATACAAACTGCTGAAAAGCCGCTGGATGGAAACAGATTTAAGACTAGAACCTCGATATGGGGCAGATTTCTGCAGGTAAAATGTGTGAAGTGTCGGAAGCACAATAGCAAACTGCGGTTTTCGTTATTGTAGTTTTTGAGACACACATACTATATTAATTAATGATGTTTGATGACTGAAGGGTAGTTGTATACACATCCTACATGGACGATGAGAAGAAACAGGTCTTGCAGTTATATGGACAACGAAGTGATGAAGCCACAACGCGGAACGCTAATATTTTATGTGATGTGCCGGCTGATATGGAAAACCCATCAATTCTAGTTACAGGTACATAAGAATTTGATTGACAGAACTCCATATAAAATAATGCATTTATTTCATGCTATCCCTGTGTACCATTGTAATTAGACATATATGTGACAATATATTATTGTGAATTATCCAGGTGATAATGAATTGTACATAGCTGGAGGGGATGGACATGGCAAATGTCTTTTTAAGTGGTGCTATGAAGACGCTACATTTGAAGAAATGTCCTCGATGACTTTGAATCGCAGACAGTATGTCCAATTCATATCGTTACCAACCACCTTAATTTTAATGTGTAAAGTAAGACAAGGAAAAGAAGCACAATCCAGAAAATCAGACGAACGAATTTACCAGTTATTTCAGAGAAACCAGATATTACATGTAATATGTGATTGTTCTCTTGAGGTTTGTTTTTCAGTCAATTTCACCGAAATAAAAAGTGTGTACTTTTTCAGGTTTTCATTGGTTCAAGCCGACAAAAGTATCTACGCTGTTGGAGGTTGCAATAATGATGATGGTAACCTGACTTCTGTAGCCAGATATATTGAAGGAGACGAAGATTGGGAAGATGTTGCCGAGTTGCCCAAGGCTTTAAGGTATTCATTATTGTTTTGGGCCTAAACGGCAAATGTCTCCTTGGTAGTTTTCAGCAAATTAACTTCAATTATTCAAAGAAAAACAGAGGTATTTTGTCAATTTTCAGGTGTATGTGTTGTGCTTCGTTCCGTGGGAAATTGTATTTGTTTGGTGGAGAATGTGAAAGAATCAACAAGAAAGTGGGAAGGGGAAAGAAGGAGTTGAACAAGCAAACACTTTGGTAAGAACAGACACTTGTACTCATACTATTAAAATTAAGGTCTTCTAGTAGTGCATGGCATATTACCTCATGTGGTGTGCCACACAAGAGCGTTAATGACAAATCTATCCTCCTGCGTGAACGCAAGAGGCCTACCGCCCGCGCACTACTGTCCTGGTTCTGTACGGTAGGGGGTGGGGTACCCCTATCCTGGCGGGGGGGTACCCCAATCCTGATCTGGGGTATCCCCCCGGAAAGGACCTGGGACCAGAGACTGGGGTACCCCCCAGAAAGGACCAAGGAATAGAGATTGGGGTACCCCCTCCCGCTGGTGAATGGACAAACTGGAAACATTACCTTCCCCACCCTTCGGATGCGTGCGGTAATTACGGTGTGTGCAGGAAATTAAAATATACAAGTTATGAAAATATGCAACTCATTCTCATGTATTAAAGCTGATTTTTTCCAGTTACGATCCAAGAGAAGACAAATGGAACGTTCTTGCTGACATGCCCACTGCCCGAGCATTAGCCGGATGTACTATATTCAGGAATAAAATATATGTCATAGGTAAGCTTGATTACATTACCGATACAAGTGTACTTGAGATGCACATTGAAATGAGCAAACAAAAAAAAAAGAAATTGAAAAACGTACCAATTTTTTTCCCTATCAGGTGGTTTCGGAACTGTTACCGAATCTTGGTTGAAGGATAAATCTCCAGAAAACTGTTTGACAACTGTCGAGATTTTTGATCCGGAGACGAATTCTTGGGACGAAGGACCAGAGTTGCTTGTGCCGCTCTGCGCCATGGGTGTTGTTAAATACTACGGCACAATTTATGTCATGGGTAAGGCTTCAGGATTCATTTCTACTTTCACAGAGCTAATTCTGACACAAATAACGTCGGAATAATTGATTGACCTAGAACGAACGAGTAAACATTAAAAATGTAGTTGTGGACGATCAAGTTCCTTCCATAGAAATGAAAGAAAACAGGAGCACCTCGTCACCAAATTAATTGCAAATTTGCATTGCCATATTTAACTGTGGCGTAAACATAAGACGATTGAAAAGTAATGTGTTGTTCATCACAAAGTTCTATTTGTACTCAAAACCTGTAGGAACTGAAAGAATTCCTTTTCAATTTTAACAGGTGGTGAAAATGATGAGGATGTTTCGAATAATGTTTATTACCTCAACACGGACGAAAATAAGTGGGAACATAAAGATGAAATGGTAACAGGAATGACTGAAACGACGATACATTCTAGTTTTACTGTGATGAACATAGATATGGAGGGGCATTAGACTTATTCACACCGGAAATGACATGAAACATGCATATCAAGCAGTGTCTTGACCAGGGAATAAGATGTGATGTACTCGACAATTCATATGAAATGTGCGCCTTCTAGTGCCTTGCATTACGTATGACTAACACTTGTTAAGGCGGTAGATATTCAAAAGTGCTTAAATAAGGAACATACGTAAACTTTAATTCTTGCACTATGACCTTGATTTCATAGAGAATTTCTCTACTTTTGCAAGGGTGTATGTGGAGTCAAAAATTTCATTGAAAGTGTAGGCAGGCAACCTATATAAGCAGGGTTGTTTGACCTAATTCTTCAGCAAAAAGTTTATACTTTAAGTTTGATATGATGAAATTAAAAATGTCATGGATGCTTTATCAGTTTGGTAGCTTTAAGGTACAATTAGTTCAAAATGTAATTTTTCTAGTCACAAGAGAACTTACCGTACATGTATTGCCATATAATATTTCTCATACAAGATCAATTGTTTTGGACTTTGTTTTCTGTGATATTTTTAATATACCCAAGTAAGTTTCGATTACATGTGTACCTTGAAATTGAAATTCTTGGCTAGAAAATCGGAAATAAATGGAAAGTCATACAATGGCTGACAATTAGCATGTTTCGAAAATAAAACCTTTGCAGACTGAAGGAGAGTTCGCACATAATGAAATTCATTCAGCCCATATTTTTACCCGAAAATCTGCTCGAAAATTACATCTTGTACAAGAATTTCGGTTGATGAACTCATTTTGCTCAAAATTCTGTTCTCCAATACAAAATAATTTTGGGCATAATATCGATGAGATGCTGAATTTGTTACGTGTGAGCACTTCTTAATGATAACAGAATGATTTGGTAATAATTGGAGACAAAGCATCTAATTTATTTTGGTATTCTGGAAGTTTTAAATTAGTGAAAACGACTTGGACTTATTTGTTAACTGAATATTTTGTTCTCCAAGAACTCCGTTATTTTCATTCCTGTGCATCGATAGTAAATTCAGTTACGTAGCTATTTATTTATTAAATAACTCAAATGGAAATTTTATTGAGTTTTCAGGATAAGAAAAAATTATGATAGCATAGTAATTTGTAGATAATATAGAATAAGTAGGAACAATTTTCATACAAAACAAATTGTATTATGACAAATTGATAACCTGGTCATTACCAAATATAATAGTGTTTTGACTTTTGTTGTACCAGGCTAATTTGCTATCAATAAGACTTACTAATTTGGTATTTTTATCAATAAAGTATTGATTGAGAAAAAACAATTAGATCTATTTTCCCCTTTATAATTTTGTAGCAAAGCAAAGATAATAGAAAACTAAAAGGGCATTATTGTCATTGATTGTCATAAACCAAATAACCACATTTAATGGTTTCTTGATCAAGAGACAAAAGACAACGTGGACGGATTGTTTGATCATTCTGAGAAAGTAATCAAAGGAATGGTTGATCTCCTGTTGTGGTTTTACTCAGCTAAGATGAGATTTGTACATGTATATCTTGTATTGTACTTTAAAACTGTCGTCAGCTGCTACGGGCAGTATTGCAAAAGTACTTCTTTGGAACAGTTTAGACCAATTTTAGGCAGTAGAATTACTGAAAATCCAATGTCAGTTTGGGTGTCAAGTTCTAAGAATGCGCACCCAAATGCGTGTATTGTGAGGTGCACATCTTTAAATGGATGTGTTTCGGTGTCTGTAAAGAAGGAAAATAATGGAATTACATGTGAGTTCTTTGGTAAGACTCCGCATAGTTACGAAAACGCGGCATCCTATATATCTGACACCATTTGGACGACCTTTGCTCCACCTCCGGGTAAGTGAAAAAGTATACCTACTTGCAAATCTATTGTGGGGGCTGGGGGAGGGGGACGTCTTAACCAATTTAACAATTTTTTTCTTTAAATTGACAGTTCCAGATCCGTGTGCTACATCTGGAAGGTGTGGTCCTGGGACATGCAACAGAACCTCAGAGACCACTTTCAGTTGCATTTGTCCAAGCACACACTCCGGTTTATTTTGTGAAATAACATGTCCGTACAATAACAGAAATGAATGGCAAAAACCAACCGAATGGACAGGACCCCAAACACCTTCTGTTTATCTACATTTTGACAGCACTCTTTATTGCACGTTGGACCATGGAGCGATGCATGCAGCCAGTTTTGTGAGTACATTTTTGGGTTATTGAGTACATTATTTCTATCTTTTTCAATTTTCATCAAATATTAAAACAGTGAAACATGCAATGATGTCAATTTTAGGGCAAGAATTAACATTTGTAATATTAAGTAGTTTTTGTGATGTTGGAGTTGTTTTAATTCACGAACAAATAATTTCAGTTACGTAAAGGGATACAACTGGCAAGTAACAATCATGGTTATCTAGACTTGGGAATATGGTCTGGGTGTTGGACAGCGCCAGCGACATGCGCCAACGGAATGACACTATCAATGTGGATCAAACTTACCGGACCGCCAAATAACACCGGTAATACAGAGTAAAAAATAGTTTCCAAATGACTGAAAAAGGGAACAATTATTATCATTTCCCTGTGTGAGGGTAATTCTTTCTACCATAGCTATTGCTTCATGTGTTCGGACCACCACAATGTTAAACTGCATATCGCTGATTGAAGATAGTTTGTAGGTTTGTATTATCCACAGATTCGGCTCCTTGGGGTGGGATTTTGAGCACACTGATTGTGAATCCAAGACCTGGAGGTTTTCTAATCGAGTACAAAACAGCTGAACCGACTGCGACAGTTTACACGGTGATGGAGAAAGATAGAGGTTTCTACTGGGGCCAAGCTCCACTTTTGACTCTGGATACCTGGGTGCACTCTGTATTTGTTTGGGACGAGGGGTATGTTCTTTTTCCATGATCGCCCCCAATGAGCCTTCATTTTGACCTGAACATTAATCTGTGTTTTATTAAAATGTTTACCTTATGAAGTTGTATTTTTTGAAAAATTACTTATTTACCCAAAATTGTATTTGGAAACATTTTTAGTCTTCGTTTAAATTTACTATGTTTTGCTGAACATATTTTCCAGGTCAACGATCTATCATGATGGAGTGTTTGTTGGTGGAACATCAAGTCTTTCAACAATGATAACTCCAACTACTGATTCAACTGGTACTTTTGCCGATTTAACTTTCTTTTATTTGTTCTGGTAGATATCGTCCAGTGATATCCTCTAGTGTTACGACATTTAGTGGACAAAAAGTAATTTTTTACAATGAAATTTCATTTTCAGGAAAGTTGATCATTGGACGCTCTTTTGATGATGTTCATAACAATTATGCTGATATGGAACTGGACGAGCTTCTGATATTTGATGAGAAAATTCTTGACACACAAGTTGTAGAATTGTACAACTCTTATTAATCATGTGTTGTAAATTTGTCACTGACTAAGAGATTCTGTGAAACCTTTGGCATTGTAATCCCTCTCTCTTGTTCTACCATTCGCATGTAACTTTAAATTGAAAGAAACTGGCGTAAATCCTTACAGTAAAATGAACTTGAACTTGTCCTAGTTGCAACAAGGATTTCTGCTTGGAATCCGTGTGCAATGGCGGATCCGGGGGGGGGGGGGTGACACAGAGATGCGCGTCCTCCCACCAGGATTTCATTTTCATGCATTTTCGGAAAATAATAGGTTGTCCCCCTGTGGGGTTGGCAGCCCCCGTCTGGGAAATCCTGAATTCGCCACTGGTGTGTATCCTATTTTAGAAAGTCAATTCTAGCAGTGCTTTTCCTGATGCTACTTGAACCTTCAATCTGTGTTGAAATGTTGTTCTATGTAGATGCAACTCATTTGAGTTAACAAACGAGAAGGAGGAGACACCTACTTCTTTGCCAATTGTTTTTTTCGGAAGTTCGTCTGCGATATATATGCGCTATGTCATGTCCCTAATCAACAGTCTATTTTTCCATCACATACCGTTTACACTTAATAATATCCCATTATTAAAAACTTTACGTCTATTTTTTTTTCAAAAATTTAAGATATACAAGGCAAATATAGACTTTAACAATAATTAGTAGCGTCTAAAAGCTAACCGTTCCCTCAGTGCTGATCATCGGTAGGCCATAGTACAGTCAGCTGCTAATAGCATTTGTTACTTAGTCAAAAGTGCCAACATGGAGAAGGGCCTGGACGTTTTCTCGCCTTTGCTTCAATTAATTGCCCCTCAACCGTGCTATGACGAGTTTTTTGTAAAATTTAATTTCTTTCATGGTAAGTAAGTAATAAAGAATAGACAAAGAACGAATTGACATGTATTGTAGATCTCCGTTCATTCGGGAGGCAGTAGATCTAGATCTATTTATTTGAGTTCCTTGCCCGCAAACTAAGGCCAGATCTAGATTTACAAGAAATGAGCTCGGGCTAGTTGTAACTGATTTCTGAAGTTAGTAGCCTAACTGGGCTACTCTAAAGAATGTATTCATCCAGTTTGAACATACCCTACCACATATTTCTTTGTGAGCATAATGATAATTTTGGTCCTGTTGAATTTTACCTCCCGCGTACGTAGTGCGACGGGAAGGTACTGTATTCGATGTCGGTCTGTCCACACGGTACCCCCCCGGCCAGGTCAGCTCCCCCCCCATCCTGACCTGGACCTTGGGTTCCCCAACCTGACCTTGCACCCCGCCCCCCCCCCGGCCAGGTCCAGGTCAGGGGGTACCCCCTCCCCCCCCCCGGGGGCCAGGTCAGATCGAGCACTTGCTACGCGGCGGACGGTATGCCTCTTGCGTTCAAGCAGGAGGACTGTCTTGTGAATAGTATTGTTTTCCAATTTATCTCCAACACATACTTCAATTAATTCCTTGCAATACCTGAAATGCAGTCTGGGCTGCCCAGATTAGCAGTTTGGCAGCCCGACTGAGCTACCAAGATTTTTTTCTGTTCATGGGGTCGTAGCATTTGGTAATATATGCTTGTTCTGTGAGTGCTTGTTTCCACTGTAAGGGTGTGGAAAACTCAAGCCCTGTCAATCTTGTTAAAAGCAATACGGAATAAGCGAGATTTAAATGATATATTCAAGTAATTTTCTTTGTAAGGAAATTTAAAAATTGCCAGAAAGTGGCTCAAAATCTGGAAAAGCCTTTCAACTTTTGCTTTGAACGCGACAAGCGAACTCTACTGTAGTTCCTCTATAATCAAGCATCACACAGCATCACTTCCTTGGTACGTTGCGGCAAAATCTGCATGCCAAATCATCACAAAATGCACAAACCGAAGTAATGTAAAATTCTATTAATAATCATTTTTATTTGCAGGTCCTTGTCTCAAGGTTGCCATAAGTAAAGTACTTGGATACGCTATCATAGCAGGCTCACTCTTGGGTGTGTAACAAGTTGCTTTTCTCACAGACTTAATGTCTCACAAATAGAAATGTTACTCATAACTGTTTCGCAATTTGCATATCACAATTATGGTTTAATCACACTGGCTTACTCCGGGACCGGGACCATGACCAGCACAATAGGAAACAATGGGTCCTAATCCCTGTGCAATATGAAACATTCTGAAATATATCATACAACTCATTTCTTCCAGTCCCGGTTTCGGTGTCCCGGAGACAGACAGTGTGAACACACCATTATTCTCAACTGTAACCGATTCTGGATCACGTTTACCGAAATGATGTGTGTGGTAGTAGTTGTGCCCCGTAAATTTATTTATGGAGCTTATTGCTACTTTACAATTAACAACAGTATTTTACTTTTAGTTAAGGTACCGCAAGTTGTCAAGATATGGCGAGCAAAGAGTGCCGAAGGGATCAGCATTGTCAGTGTCACCCTGGAGCTGATTGCAATAGCAGCATCAATGGCTTACGGTTTCGCTAACAACTTTCCATTTAGGTATGGATGCACACAACCTAAGTTATAAGTCTATTTTTCCTTATTTTTTGGAAAAGATAAAGCGATGAAAAATTATGACAAGTGTGACATCTGGTTTCTAACATGAAATATCTTGGAACATTTCGCACCATCTTGTGTTTAAGTTCTGTTTCTGTCGGCAATTTAGTTTTGACTTTACTCACTAGGGTTTTAGACGAACGGTCTTTTTTAAACCATTAAAGAACCGATTTTCAAGCATTCAAAGAAACCGAGTTTAAAACAATGAAAGAGAAATAAATGTGGAAATGTGATTCAAATTGAAATGTTTATGTACCTGTTTTCTTTCATTGCCACTTTACCTTTAAAACATGAAAGTCCTCCTGCGTTAACGCAAGAGGCATATCGCCTGCTTCATTAGCAAGAGCTCCTTCTGCTGCACTATCCTGGGGGGGGGGGGGGGTGCCTCAGGCCTGGTGTCCTCCCTT
>JBCAUG010714002.1:0-13025 GCA_038406175.1 Haplosyllis leylae
TACCTCTTTACTGGAGTACCATACTTATTACACTAAAAGGTTTCCACTGATAACATACCACAGTATTTACATGATTATTACGTGCTACGCAACTTTGGGATTCTAGCCGCTTTCAGAATTATAAATTGATGTATTTCAAGAATGAAAGAGAGAAAAGAAATAAATTACTTTCTGTGGGGAGAAAGGATTACACTACTCCCAACAAACTTGACACAAATGGAACAAAATATTTTAAGACTTCAAAGGCTACGCAACGTTGAACTTTATGCAGACAACCGTTCTGTTTTCACCAGCCGAGGTAATCAGTAAACAACTCAACAAGTAGTGAGAAGTTATTCCTCACGAATAAATGCGGATACGAGGAAAGTATAGTATGTTTTTCAAGATAACTTCCCCCAGACACCTAATGAAATTTGGACCCAGGCGAGGGGCGCATTCTCAAGTGGGAAGAACAAAGTACAGTTACCTTGCGACAAACGTACGAATAACGGTTCTTTTTAGAAAATCATTTTCAGTGCGCTTGTTGTCGGTGCTTGCATCACAGATATCAGTCACATATGGGTTGGACCACAGAACACCTGCACGCTGCGATTATTGTAGTTCTCCATGATCAGTCACATGTGACTAGGGTAGGCAGGAGGCGACTGTCCAGGCACACTGTAATTATTTGTGACCTCTCAAGTGGTATTCCACGAGAATTGGAACCAATTTGACATTTCGTTCCATTCTTGTAAAACTTTGGGCGCGTTTATCATTGATTTAATTGGCAGTAAAATAGTATTTGCTAAATATTGATATTCAAGAACAATTGTTATTCCAGAAATAATTCTACCAATTATACTCAATACAATTTTCTCGGGTTTTTAACTCAATGGACAAAAACAGATGGTGGTGCACAGGCGCTTTTTGTAAGGCTCAGTTAACATGTCATCTCTTTAATGTGTTGACTATGAAGGTTTCAATGGATAAATAAAATCATTTATCATTCGACACAATGCAACCTGTGCATGTTGAAACCATATAGGTTTTACCTTTGCCAGCAACTCAAATTATTAGACAACACATTACCACATTAACCCTGTATATTTTGATGTATATAACCCGTTCCAATGCCACACATAAACTCTTTTAACCGTCGTTCATCATTAATTATTCTCGGCGTTAGAAGCATTATTAATGTAAACAAGGATTAATCATATTTATTCATGGTCTCTGCAAATATTTGAGCAACATGTATTTTCAACAGGATATATCGTCTGTTTATGTGTTAAAATCGGTGGTGTTAAAAGTCGGAAAGCTTTTTCGCAAATGAAGAGGAAAACTACCGACATTCAACACCTCTTATCCGGTTTATCTGACAAGATGCTACCAGCCCCTCGGACGTCAGCTTTTCACTGTCTCACGTAAGTCTGAGTGAAAACGTAAAATCGTGTCAACACCAGAGACACAAGTGTGCATAACAATCACGTACAAATTCATTGTACATCCTTTGGCGCTATTTTTACATTCAAATAAGATTGTGGGAATGTGATATGAAATTCATAGCAATGCTTAACATTACAAGGCTCATATTATATCCGTCTGGCATGTCCAGAATAAGAGATGACAGCGCATATATTTCAATTGTAGTCTCTTCTATAGTAAAATGATTCACGAGAAATGTTCTTATGTAACTTGATACCATTCTCACGATTTGAATTATGGACTCATTGTTTTGGAAAAAAGAAATCTCAGAAATGATAGTAAATTCCATTTTATACTTTCATCAGTTCTAATTTTACATTTATGGATTGCCAATTACCATGTCGAACATTCTTTCTGGGAAATGAGAGCCATGCACAGTATTTAGACAAAGATGAATTCCCTTCCTGCCCATTTTCCCATTTAAAAGTTTGTCTGAAGTGCCTGACACAATAATAGCGTGTTTCTCATGAAAAGCACAAAATAAGACGAATAAATCTTGCGATATGATCGTTTAATAAGTGGGTAGCTTAATACGTGGATTAGATGTATTTTTCAGTCTAAGTACTTGAAAGTTGACATCGATTTCATAATCAGGGACACGTGCCCACAGCCAAACCTTCATAATCCTAGAAATACCTCAGGCTGACATTTCACATTTATAATTATATTATTGAGGCTCTGCTACTTCCAGTTATCAACTCAAATCGAAATTAGGATAGGCTTTAATGCGCTTTATGTAAAAGTACATGTTTTTGTTGAAAGCCCACGGGTGTAACTGGGTTGTGCATTGAAGAACATTAGTCCCAAGGCGGCTGTTGGAATAGAGAATAGACCAATGTCCTTCGTTCCAAGAAAACCACTCTATTTTGGGAGTGTTGATTTTTAAGTCCATGAAATTGTTTTTGTTTGCCGGTGAAGTAGCTAGTCCCTCAAGATTGCACCGGGCTGCTTCATTGAAGAGTATTGTTAAATTTCAGTCATTTTCTTTTGTTATGACAGTCATTAAAAGTGTCGACAAAAACATAAAATATTCATCACAGATGAAAGCAGGTATCAGCAACTACCAGTATGCAACTTTCAATCCTCCATGCATATTTAAAGTGCATATTTAAAGTACCTAAATTTGTCAAGATGGCAATGGATGTCCTTACAAATACAATGACCGAAGTACATTGTTAATGGAATAAGTGCTAGGTCTACGAAACGTAATAGGATTGCAGTGGAGGATCTACATTGGGGTGCGAGGGACGCTCGCCCCCCCTCGGGCCAAAGTTTCTTTATTTTTATGCAATTTTCGGGGAAAATTGGTCAAATAGTGTGTTGCCCCCCCCCTCTGGGGTTGGCGCCCCCCTGGGAAATCCTGGATACGCCGCTGGATTGTATATGAAGAAGTAACAGCTCATCATTAGCAGCTTATGTGATGTAATACGACATAGCGTCATGCCCTTGTCGTTAAATGATGTTAGGTCATCAAACCAATGCAGGGAATTTGTTCGTGTCTGCGAGTTCAGTTAGTCACCAGTCTAGTGCTGTTCGTCGTAAAATTTAAGAACAAGTAAATCTTCAGGTTTTATCCCTCTGCGAGTCAATGACAAGACAGTCTTCCAGTAGGAGACATACCGCCCGCTCTCCTCTCCTGTAAACTGTGGTTGGGGGGGAGGAGATGGAGGCTGAGATTTCCTTCCTTCCTGGTCCTTCCTGTGTGTCGTGTCTCATTGCATCATGGGATAGATTCTACGTGCATCATGGGGTAGTGACCCCCCATGGACAGAATCACACACAATATTGAAAACATTACGTTCCCGCTACACTTCGTGCGTTGGCGGTAAAAATTGAGATGAATTTGATATTTTCCTGATATTTCAATGCAAATTCATTTCTTTAAAAATGAATCAGCGCACAAGTTGTGAAAGAAGATTCCTGTAGCTTTGAGTATTATTACCGACCGTGTACGTAGTACGAGAGGAGGTAATATTTTCACTTTGTCTATCTGTCCACCAGTGGGGTACCCTGGCCAGGTCCAGGTCCCAGCTAGGAGGGGGGTACTGAACCAGGTCTATCTGGGAGGAGGGTACCTGAGCCAGGTCTGGCTGGGGGGGGGTACTCCCCCCCACCCCCCCCAGCTGCGATGGGGTACCCCCAGGACAGCAGAGTGAGCTGTTGCTACGCAGCGGGCAGTATGCCTCTTGTGTTCATGCAGGAGGACTTTCTTGTTCACAATATTTTCTTTTTACATTTGATCACTGACTTATTTTTACACTACTATTATGATGTTGATATGAAATACTAACTGTGCATGTGCATGGTCCAAATAAACTTTACCTCAGTAACGTCTGTTTTATTTGTCCTTGTCTGAGGTCATGCATGCTATCAGATAAGCAAATCAGTATACGATAGATAATAGTCCGATAACCTGTGCACCTGAGTATACATTACATCTAAACGTAATTACTCGCAGCCAAAGTAATGATGCAGAGCAGTGTATCAAAAAATAAAACAGGCTCCCGTAGACAAAACTCGAGTATCTATTGGGTTGTATTGTGAAAAAGATGGAATCGTAGCCCCACAAAACTTTAACCGAACTCACTTGGAAAAGCATAGATAAGATTATTGAGATTAGTTGTTACGTTTAGTCAGTCAATCCAACTCACGCCAACGTCGTGGTTTCGAACGTTCCGAAGCAATGAATTAAGGGAAATTTAGTCAACTTCATTTGTGAAGCGAAGTCAATGTTGAAGTAGGAAGTCCTCATTGAGAGAATATGCTCACGTAAGATTGTGCAATGACCCGAAACCATCTTTTTAAGTTGGCTACTTTTCCCTATATTAATTGAGTCGTGCATCATAACAACGCAGCAGTCTACTTTCAAAAATCAGGTGTCGACAGTACCCTACCTAATAGCTTCTCAAAACTAAGAAGCAATAAAGTAGTATGGCAACAAAGTCTCTTTAAAATTCACTTTTCAGAAATAAGTCATGGAAACAATTTAAAGATTAGTAACAAAGGGAACAATGGATGCCAATTGAGTGACGTCATCTCGATTTATGCTACCAAATGGTAATATTCTCGCGTGTTTCCGAACAGTCTAACTAATTAGTGTTTCAACTTAAACAAAGGGTGCACAGTCAAACCAATAAATTTGAGAATTTAGACAATGTCTGATATAATTAATCATTTTGATCGTCATGGTAATTAGCGCGTGTTATACCATGTAAACCATAGCGTACTCATAATGTGGAAATCCCATAATGGCTTCGTTTACTTTGCACTTGTGCGAGCGAGAATATTTATGAGATTAAGGAAATAAACTGGGAATTGGCTTTATTAATTGGTTTCCCCCAAAGTGCTTTGGAGCTGATTCCGACTACTCGCAATGCAAAAGACGGGTGCGTACGCATTTGTCATGTACGTGAAATAACATCTGGAAAAAGGTACACAAGCATTAAGGGCCTATTCTCATTCACACCAAGAGGCAGCGGCATCGCTAACAATGACACCACCAAATGGCTCAAGGACCGATTCCAAGCGTCATCGCTAGCGATGCCGCTGACGCTCGGTGTGAGCAGGCCTTAACCTGTGAGAACTAAAAAATATTCCCCATTCTGGGGCTTGGAGCATAATATGCACAAGATGGACAATAATGAGCATTTGAAGCTAAAAACTGAGGACTCATGAACGCGGCGAATGTAGCACTTGAGAACTGTGCACCGAAGGTGGATGATATATTTACACCGATTCTCCCTGAACCATTATGGCTCAAAAAGTCCCATTTACCAAAACTGGACCCAACAGATCGAGTAAGGAAAGGTGTTTGAAGTGACAGGTATAAATCACAACAAAAGTTGAGTGTTGGCTGATTTATGTTTTGACAGCATATGATGCAAAAGAAAAATCCCATTTAGGCACAATGTCATGGAACGTAGGGGCTGACTTGCTTGGTGGGCTGAGAAGATGGACAACTGTGGTCACAACTAACAAGGTCTCATATCACAGAAGCACATGCCTTTACATCCTCTCTCACCTTTATCTTCTATATTCTCTCCAACAGCATCGATCTGCCTGGAGCCAAAAAGCAGTGGCCTCAGTCCATCATAAAACATTGCAAATGTTTGTATTGTCTCACAAGGATGAAGTTGATCTGATAAACATCTCACAAATTATGTAAAAAGCTTGTGGCTTGAACTTTTTGGATATACGTAAGCTACAATGTATTTCTGTGTTGAAAACAATTTCCCTTTAAGGAAAACACTTGAAGCACTCCACCGGAAAATGACCTCAGTATTTAACACACAAGTTCACATCATGAAACAAAAAAGTACTGTCACTGGGCTCTCATTGTGAGTTTGTTCAGTCATTGATGTTGCCATACCAAGAAATGCATAACCAAATCGATTGGTAACATGAATGTCTTTCAGTAGAAGGCATACCATCTGCATAACACACAGACCACAAAAATTTATGACGGACAACCCATTGATTTCTTTTGTCTGACCTTAATACTTAGGAACCTTGACATTCAATGGCCTTAACCTTTTGAGCAAGTTTTTGTGGAATACAAGCAGACAGAAGTACAGGTTAGAGAAAATATGACATTTGATACATTTGACCTTTATCTTAATCATGACTAAGTGACCTTGATACTTAAACATGACCTAGAGTTAATCAAAATGTATGGTTCCTAGCCACGGCAGTTCAAATGTTATATCTGAAATATCATCACTTTTTCTCAACAATATGCAGTTTTAGAAGTTTACTGAGGACTGGAAACTTGCTGTTTATCAATCCTGAGGGCACGTAGTGCCCAAAGGGTAATAAACAGTAAGTTTCCAGTCAGAAGTAATCTTCTAACACATATTGTTGAGAAAAAATGATGATATTTGATTTATCATCACACAGATTTAAAAATTCAGCACTGTTTGTCTCGACTGATATCACAGTATATCAGTCGAGACCCAAAGAAAAGAAGGCAATTAATGCTGCTCGACTGATAAACTGTGATATCAGTCAAGTTAAGATACCTAGTATCCAATGAAATTACTTAAAATAGTAGCCCGTGCCCCGATGTGATGACGAATAGCTTGAACAAAAAAACAGCATACGCGGATTGTAATACCTGCACAAGCTAGGAGTAAATTTTTTTTCTAGTACTATCAGATCTCGCAGAATTGTTTTTCGTGAATAAATGAAAAGATCAGTGTTAAAAGTTTCTGTCAGGATCGACAGAAAGAAATGTGGGTTAATGGATAATGAAACGTCTTAAAATATTCCAAAAGCTTTTCATTTTGTTGTTGCTAGAACGAATCACAAACCTGAAAACTAAGAAAGTCACGCGTTATTTGTAATAATCTGTCAAAAGGGGCGAAAACTGAGTCCATGTCAATTGTTGAGAACACGTGCCTTTGAATTGCGCTTTTGTTGTCCCAGTAATAAGCCTAGAAGGCACATTACTACAATGTAATTATCCTTTTACTACGTGTTATTTATCGTGGTAAACCTAGAGTCCAAAATGAGAATTAGGCACAACAGTGCTTCAGCGAAAATTGAACGTACTTATGCAGTGCCCAAGGATAGAAGTTAGGCCTGCATGAAAGAACATTTGTCCCATGAGACCTCTTCACAAAGATAATAAGGCAATAGCTCACTTTAAATAGTAATTTTGGTTGAGATTCTGCTCAATTGGTATTGTGGTTTGAGGCCGAAATTGGATATGATTGTTTTACAGACTAAAACTCTTCATTTTAACAGGCCCTGTTTTAAATTCGGTCCTCTATGCATGGAAATGCTTCAATCTTATTCTTTCATTCTCAATTCTATTCTCTATTTCAAACGAGACACTAAAACCTCAGGTTAAACTGAAATTGGGACTCCCCTTGCTGAAGTAAATTGCTGAGTGTGGTTCAAAATAACGGAGTCAAATAATCAGCACTGCACAAAGCTTCACGTACTGATCTAAGTAGCCAATCTTAAGAACATGAAAGAGCCAAAGCTGAAGCACCTGTGAAAGCAGAATATCACGATTGTGGAGATCAGCTCCAATTTCACAGCTATATTACTGTTCCCAAAGCCGTCAGGAAATCATTCATTCTAACAGTCAGAAAAAGAGTCTTGCTGCTCCCTGGAGTCTGATGCCAAAGAAAAGGAAGGGATATATCAAATGTGCTGACAAAAGGCAAAAGCACCCAGGCTTTGCATCAGAAGTTTTTATAACCACATAATCTTTTCTGTTATAAACGAATGTTGGGAACCAGGAGTATCTCGCAGACGACATTGCAAAGTTTCCATATTTCGGCGTCCAGAGAATTTCTCTATCTCAGTCACAACCAATGACAGCCAGAGCCACGCCATGTGATTAAAATATTTCCTAAACTTGTTTTGCAATTTCGGAAGTTTTAAGCACCTTTGGTATCTTTGATCTTCAAAGGCTAGAAAATAATTTTTTTCTCAGTTCTTGATAGTAAAATGGATAAATATCCACTGTTAAGTACAAAAACTAATTGTCTAGAATCTAGAGACCTAAATGATGTATAATATGTTGTATGGATCCAGGTATGGTTTACTGGTAATGATATTCCAGGGCTGGATGGAACAAGAATATATTAATTTTGGAATATTTGTATGCTGTATTTTTGTTTCAAACAATTAATAAAGATTAGAAATACATATACTGTTTGTAAATTGGAGTGGGTTCTCATTTAGTTGTCAAATATAGACAGAAATGGTTTGCCTGTGGCTGAGACTGGCAGTGGCTGAGACAGAAAAGTATCACTCAGCGTCTCACAACAAAACAAATAATATGTAGCCTTCATAAGCTAACGAAACTATCTAAATTCTGGATCGTTACCGACCGCGTACGTAGTACGGAGGGAAGGTAATAGTTTTACACCTGTCTGTCTGTCAACCAGGTGGGGGGGTACTCAGGTTCAGTCCCTGGGGGGGGTACTCAGGTCCAGTCCTGGGGGGGTACTCAGGTCTGGTCCTGGGGGGGTACTCAGGTCCAGTCCCAGGGGGGGTACTCAGGTCCAGTCCTGGGGGGGGTACTCATGTTTGGTCCCCGGGGGGTCTGGTCCGGGGGGGTACTCAGTCCCCAGCCAGGGGGGGTACTCAGGCTGAGTACCCCCCGGGACTTGCTATGCCGCAGTCGGTATGCCTCTTGCATTCACGCAGGAGGACTTTCTTGTTTTAGTGTATAATTACTCGGTTCCAAAGTAACGCATTCACTTACATTTAAAAGAAGTACATGGCATCTGACAACAACAGTAAGGACGTACTTGAAATGATGGACATGATTCTATTTGACGTGGTCATCAGAAGCAATGATTGTGACCTAGCGCATCTAATTCTACTTCTGCATGTCAGCATTGTCGTTTTTGAAACTGACCCTGGGGTCGTTGCTACTTGACATTTACCTTTTTCTTTCGTTAAAGATTGATGACTAAGTTTTGTCAGACTCATTTCTCATGTTGCACAGTGAGTCCTTTGGACTACTATGTTGGTCATGCAGGTAAACTATCATAATATTTTATATCCGTCAGCTAATTTTTAAAGATTAAGAAAAAGTCATAGTACTTAAACCTAACAGTTAAATGTTAAGAAATTTACCACTGTGGCGATAATTACGGAATTACAAAGGTGCAAGACAATTGGTGATTGCGTGATGACTGACAGATTGGACTCGGGAGAGAGAAACTCCCTTGCGGCTTATGAAAATCAAATTAGCGAAACCAGGGAAACCAGAAACCTGCCATTACGCTAGTAGTAATTACGCTGATTTGTTAATCTATTCGTAAAAATGTTCTTGTTGGATTATATAACTGACATTTCGGAAAATTGCCCACATCTGCACCAATCTTGATCTAGGTGAGTGGAAATGTACCGTTATCCCACTTCTACCCTTTTGAAGCTAGTTACGCTAGACAGTGTTCGTAGGCTTCTGCCTTCTATTATTCGATTCAAGTTAGACATTCTGGCATTAAATCACGAATTTACCACAATCAAATGTGCAAGCAATTTTCCCTGATGTCTGAGAGGAATATAAAAAGAAATCAATTATGGAATACGAAACAAACACTAGGAATGATGTATCTAAGATAGTTACCCTTTCAATTGAACGTACAAATCAAGCTCTTTTACTAAACACTGTCTGCAAAATACTACATTCCTTAGGTCCTTGAAGTAGCAAGAACGAATTACGATGAGAAGAGAGATCATTACACATTTTTACGAAACGTAACATGGTAATCAGTCAGTGAAGAAAGTAACTGTCTGGAAAGCATGTAATGACAAACCACTATGAACACTCTAAAAATCCCCACACAAATTAGTTCACAAGACATCACCTACCTTCCGCTGTTTAACTCCATAAAATATATATTTATAGCTGAAAATATGATGTGGACAAACACTAAGAAAGCGAAAGCGACGACCAACTTGAGACAGATAGATATTTATCAATGTACCCAGAGAGGATAAATACATGTAAGCACACGCAGACATAAAAGGTACAGTCTCTTTTAGGCTTAGAGATAATCACTGAAATGTATCCACTTATCTTGGAGACAGGCACGCGACCAATATCTTGCTTCAATCAAGAAGGTATAATAACCTGCGACCTTAAGTGGTAAAATGTAAAGTAATTCCAGCCAATTGATGAAAAAATATGGTTTGCTTTCAGGCACGGTGCGAGGAGTTCGTATCTTTTATATCCTTTTGAGTGGTAGCATCAGTGATTGTGAGCGGATGTATTTACCTCAATAGAAAGAGAAGGTTCCTTTTAAGTTTAACTGTTTTAAACCCGCGTTTTTATAAACACGCAGGTGGCATAAACTGTCGTTTGGTGGTGTCACTCTGTAGATATGTCTGTGTGCATTTTGTGTTTAATAACTTACTTAAAGGTAAAGCTACCTCGTAATTTACCCTCACATAGAAAAGTACGTTACATTTCTGAACATCATCAGCACCAGAGACATTCGTATGCATCAAAGAAGAACTTAATCTAATCAAATTCATGTTTAATCCTCGAGGATAATGTAATAATTCGCCATTGCGCTGAGGCACGTGCTTTTAATTTTAAAACAGATCTACTGTATTGTAATTTGAATATTCTGCCTCGAGGGTTATCCAATTATTTCTGTTGATTAATGCATTTACATTTTAATTAATCAATGTGTTTTACCAGTCGTATGCCTGAGCTGCTGCATCATGACTGACCACTTGTTCAGGAGATGCATAATATACATAATTACAACTTCACATAGATCTAATTGGAAGTATATATCTTATATCAAGCATTCAATACTCATTAGATGGAAAACATGAATATCCCATATTTACCCAGTTACACTTTGTTCACTTTACACCTGCCTCAGCTGCCCTGTTCAAATCATTGTAAGACAACATCTAGTAAAATGTATTTTTGCAGTGTTGAGGGGACTTTTATGCAGCTGAAAAGTCAATAAATAGAGTGGCTGCTGTGACAGGAAATTCTTCATTGTTATTTTACTCGTTTTCTTCAGTTTGTGACCATGAATAAAGGGATTCTAAAAAGTTCCCGCCATGAGCCACCTGTAGGACTTCCTTTTTGTGTGTGATACTTCTCAGTCTTAAGTCATATGTCTGCAAATTTACATTACAATAATACGGTAACTTGGTATGAATAAAAAATGAAAAAAGTCTATGTGTGACAAATAACGGGTCGTATCAAGAATACCTTTTGAAATATTGTGTAATTACGCGTAAATTTTTCCAACTTGTCATGTTTCCCCCAAGAAAATAAATATTTCTTAGATGTTGTGGACGTGTCGACCACCATACGACAAACAGTTGAGTAAAAAAGCTCTGGGCGGGAAAATAATAAATGGGATTTTCTACGTTCCTGCACTACAAACGAAGTGTCGATCGCATTCTTTACTCTTTAACAACTTCAGGTAAAAGTGTTGAGATTGCATCACACATTGTCAGATGAGTACCCATCACCATCACACGCACAAATAGGATCGTGCTATCTGCACAGACAGACCTCCAACCTCTATACTGAAGGTGTTTGCCCCAGGAGAGGGCCGAGTTCCACACTGCTTGCACCATTGATGTTAATAGTTTGCACATCAGGGTATCTATGTTGTTAATACGATGATTGATAACTGCAAGCAATCTAAGATCCCATCATGCTTTTTACGTAGGGCTAAAATCCCTACTAACAATGAATTACGTGCATATTGTATTAAGCGAAGGAATTAGATCTAGTATGTTTTAAAATGGCAAAATCTTGTGGACCAAATTGACAAGACATGTTTTTTTATTTTGAAAATTCCCTCGTCTAATTTTTTGTGTATAATTTGCAGTTTGCAGTGCATTTCTAAAGCAGAAATTAGAAATATTATTTCGCCTTAGCAGGTGATCATACATAATACACCCACTGCCCTAAGTCATTTGAAGGATCGCTTGCCTGTTCTTAACACAGCTTGTTAAGTCCCAACAGAACAGTATTATTATCCTAGTGTAACACTTCGCCTATGTCCATAGGCCTATTTCATACGCATGAAGGCAAAAAAAGAAAGAAAGAAAGAAAGAAAGAAAGAAAGAAAGAAAGAAAGAAAGAAAGAAAAAAGAAAGAAAGAAAGAAAAGACCGCCACCAAACAGACGAGATACGAGAGATACTTTAAAGCCACGACGAATAAAATTTCATGAACTTTTTCTCTTATTCTGAATTCTGATATAGCTCTACAATGTCATTGGTCAATTTATTTCCACTATAATTCTACTCCGCGCCATTAACATCAGAGGTACATTTTCATATTTGCGAGGAAACTGACAGGGGTAAGCGACCATAAAACAGCTTCATTGCACCTAAATTTTACTTAATTTAACACTACAAACCAAATCAGTTCGGGCCCGAATTGAACATTGATAGCAATGCGATCACGATACATGTAATGGGCACTCTTTTTTCATTAATATAGGTATAGGAGGTTTGTAAATACATGTAGATCACTGTGGTGTACTCTTTGAGGGTACGTTTGAGTGTGAAAATATTTTATCACGGTTGTGCTCTTTTGCCATTCAGTGACATTTTCTCAAAGGACGTGTCCGATCTATTCATCTGATTTCCATATCAATAGTAAAGGTCTCTTCCTGTCAAATCTTGTGAATAATATCCCAGCTTGATCAGTTACGTGTAGCCCTCGTTTTCCCAACAAATGCTTCTGGACCTCTATTCCCAAATCCTCATAGGCAATCATGAACATATATGAAAGCCATATTTGAGATATTGTTTTGTGACCAACTGGTGTGTGAGCTATTTGATGGTAGAGGTCATAACATCTATACATCTTGATGACAAGGTGAAGTTCATTGCTCCACTGACATATGAAAACCCATGAAATGAATTCAAAGAAAGCAATCCAGTGGACCAAATGTTTGTAGTCACCTACCTAAGTGTACTACACATGCAGGAATGAGACTGATGACAACGATGTTGTGACACTGTCTTTCTCTGCTCCTAATTCTTTTACATCAGGACTTGGTCAGACACTGAATTTCTTCGAGAGTTTGTTACTGGGATGGT
>JBCAUG010714013.1:0-13025 GCA_038406175.1 Haplosyllis leylae
AGACTGAGGCTGGAAACTGAACCACTAACTGAACGGCACGGGATAACTCGGATTACCTGTTGTGGCGGCGTGTAGAAGAAAGCTTTGATCTTGGCTCATCCACGGTGTGCACCCTGCCGTGACGACACTCTGCAAAATCTACAAAAAACAATTTTAATTATTATCTATTATAACTATATTTTGACATATTCTGCTGCAGCTTCATTTCATGTTTTTTTTTGGGGTGGGGCGGAGTTACCGATTCAGAAATTAGCACCGATTGTGAAACTTGGTTACCATACCTCTAGGAAATCAATAATCTTACCTGGTGGTATCCCCTGGTTACCGCAACAGTCATTAACCTCTCCGCATTCCGGTACAACACGTCTAAATCCAGATCACTATCCAGAAGAACATCCAGAATGTCCAGTCTGTTGTATGACACCGCGAAAAATACTAAGTTATCAGGTTTAGTCTTCAAGTCTGCCTGTCCATCACTACTGTTGACAAGATCCTTAAAGAGACTAGTGTTCCCAGTACGAATCGCATGGAGCAATATTCGGTGTATGTCATCCTCGAACAAGGCACTGTCCTCACGGTCACCATTCTTTGGTTCTTCCTCCATTTTGTCAAAAATATCTATCTAAACCAAGACGTCAAAAGACATCTAGAGTTTGTTCAGGCATGAATGTGCTCATTGGTTTCCTCGTAAGTAAATTGACAGACTGAATTTTCTGCATTGTATGAAAATGATTTTCAAAAGTGTTTTATCATCACTCTCTGAAAACAGAAAAGAATTATCCCAAAAATGGACATTTCAGAAATATCTGAACGACAGCAAAACACGGCTCCAATGACCCGAAAAACGATTATTCAGAACATCAAATGGAGCTGTCGATATCTTATGTGTGATAAGGTGTCCGATTTATAAAAAAAAGTAAATTGAAGCAGCTTTCTGGGAATCTCTCTCCGTAGTGAGTGCCACTTGGTGGTGATTTCAACTCGTAGTCAGTGACGCATCCAGGATTTCCCAGTGGGGGGAGGCAACCTCAAGGTAGGGATACAAACTCATTATTTTATCCAGAAAACTGGATGAAAATGAAAGAAATTACCCCCCTCCCCGCCAAGATCCACCAATGACTCCGCCGACAACAGTGGTTCAATGAACACATTCAAAATGTTCGAAGATAATACAATAGAAAACGGACATGGATAGCATTTTGAAAGAGCTTGAAAGAGTTACAAATTCTTCATTACAGTACTACTAAACTTGTCAAGACAATAGGTTTCATCATGAATCGTCATTTAAAATGATGCATTCGTATCATCTTTAAATGTGTGAAAATTGGTGGATCCATTCTCTCATCCCCAGCCCCTTTGCAATAGATCTAAAGATTAAACTTTGAAACACCAGAAATTAATAGTTTGTTCTTTAACGTGCTTCAGCTGGACTACACGATCTTCAAAAGTGGGTAAGAAATTTATCAGAATACTTCCAATTCATTTATAAATTTTTCCATTCAAATCATAAACTTTCTGAAAATAATTTTGTAAAATGCATACGCAAACATATACGGAGGTTTTTTTTGTTTGTTTAATTTTATTACCATATTGGGCATTTTCGGTGAATGATATTCCGCAATGTTAAAGAAGGTTCGCGGTCAACAGTGTTTAAAGTTTTTTACTTACGACAACGGGCATTTTCGGTACACGCCTAATAACACGAGGAGTTGAAAGGTCAGATCAATTGTGAAATATTTAACTCGACCTTTTGACATGGGATCGTAACCTTTCTTCTGTTTATGAATTTTTCTTAGTATGTTAGCTTTCTCTCGATAGATCAGACGTTTCTTGCGAACTGAAAGACGATGAATTTCGTGCTATTACACAGCGAACCGGATATTAAATCAGATGCTGAACCATTTGCTGTTCTGGAGCAAACTGAATCTATTGATGAGAAACCCGTTTGTAGACTCAAGAACAAGGACAGTCTGTGCGGATCAGAGAGAAAATATCTTGAGATTTTTGCAATAAAACAAACAGATGCTGCAGGTACTGTCCAGCTTAAATTTTTAAACTTTAAAGTTTTGACAATTCAATACAGTGGCGGATCCAGAATTTCCTAGAGGGCGTGCGCCAACCCTTAAGGGGGGTGCCAACCTACTATTTGATCATTTTTTCCCGAAAACGCATGAAAATGAAGAAATTTCGGCCCGAGGGGGGGAGGGCGCGTCCCTGGCGCCCCCCCCTTAGATCCGCCACTGCAATCCTCAAGATTTCTTTGGAAATGTGTTTGTCTGATTACAGACGGGAGTAGAAGTTTATTTTTAGATTTGTCAGAACTTACAAAATTGCTTGTCGTGAAAAACTCAATTGTACACGAAGTTAAGTCTCCTCCTTTGAGGCTACCCTCGCTGCACCCAAAATCATCACTGACAAGTGAACCACCCGAGAAAACCTCCATCCTCTACTGTGTTTCGGACTTTATCAATGTGTTTTTACATAGAAATTACATTTCTACTCATTCTTCAAGCAACTATAATAAATTATACGTTGAAGGCATCTTTCCTTTCTAATTTTCAGTGTGTACAGAAATGTGTAATGTGATAGAAAATAGTCACCCTAGTCACTCTCAGTGTGTGATGGATAGAAATAACACAGATGATACAGATGACGTAAAGACATCACCTGAACCAAAGAAGAAACAATGGTTTTTCGGAAAATTGAAGAGTTTTGTTCAGAAGCACACACAGAGAGAAAACGTGCCCTACAAGAGCTTCGACTTGACCGATTTCTCTTCATAAACATTTAAACAATTTCCGCAATGCAGCAGCAGGTCCAAGAAGGGAGGGGAAAGAGAGGCATGCGGCCTACCATTCTTGTGTAAAAATTAATCTCGAATCATCTACTTAAGTTCTGCAGTAAATAGGTCTTGGAAGAGGACTTTTCACACGCAAGCTTCAGGATGATGTCATAAATATACATTATTGGCCCGGTGTGCAGAAAAAAAATTAAAAGTAGTGACATTTGGGTGTCTTTACCGCGCTGCCGGAAGAATATCCAATTCGGACTGGTTCGTAAATAGTTTTAAGAACTTTTCACTGTTTGGACTGAACCAAAACCAAATCTCACAGACAACCATTTTAAAACTATTTACGAATCAGTCGGAATTGGACATTTTTCGTCAGGGTATTTACGTGAACACCTTTTGCGTAATAAGTGAAGTGATTATTTCATTTGCATGTTTTCTAGCTGTGTAACATTATGTCATTTATGTTAACTTAAAGTAAAATTGCATTGCTCTGTAAGGAAATTTATCTGTTCACTGAATAGCATAATCTCCTTGTAAAAAAGAAGCTTGTAGTTTGCACGAATGAAAAATAAAATGTAATCAATTGTTTTTATATCACGAAAGTGAACACAGTCAAAATATTGTTATTAGTCTGTGCGTTGTAAAAATTGCATTGGGGCATATACACTTCAAAAGTCAATGGCAAAATCAGTGCATAAAGACAGACGGCAGCACCTCCTGGTCAATTTATCGCATTGCAAGATTTTGATGCACTCCACGAGGCACTCTTGCAAAATTTTACTGATCATTCAAATCTTAAGAAAAATTATCTTTTTGCCGAATTCGGGTTTTCTTTCGTTTGATTAGTTTGGGACAATCTGCCAGATGTAAACTTTACAGCAATAGTAACAGGATGTATATCATTGCAGACAGATACAAAACCTTTAACCGATCCCTATTTAGTTTGAAGATCAAGTAAGCCAGTTAAAAAAACTGGTCAAAAGTAAGTTGAACGATTATTTTGAAAGAGTAGTTCAAAGGATGATGAAGAATTGGAATCGAATGACGTGTTCATGGCCACTAGCCTGACACGAGCTGATCACTGTGTAGTCAGTAATTAATGAATTCATGTGTGGAACGCATTCACACTATACTGCATTCACATAGATGACAGTTCCGAGTCCTTATAAATACCCTTCATTTTCATACTTTGAACCTGGAGACACTGGTCGGCAGACATTGACTTCGTTTCGAGTAATTCCAGTTCCTAAATAAGGTATGTTTGAATCATTCTGTTTGATTTACATGAGAACTTTAGTTCATTGTAAATATTTAGAACTTGCAAGTGGAGATCCACACTGAAAATTTCCAGCGCTCCGGTCCACATGGACCAATTTTTTATTGTATTTTTTTTTTTCGAATGGAAAATTTGACAAAAAGCGTCAAAGCGAAATCATATATCAATTCCGAGACACGAGATGGAGGACAAGGATGTCTAGTCTAAGAAAGGACTGGGCCTCTTTTGACCATTTCTAATTCTGAAATCTATTTGCAAAACATGGCATGCCAATTGGTCTAAAAATTAGAGCTCAATAATGTTCCTAATTATTTCATGTATAAACAAATAAAAATTTCAACAAATTAATAAATTGACTAATTTTTGATGAATAATTCTTTGATTGTTTTTGCACATTCAAACAGAGACAATGTCTAATGAAGTCAGCGACAGAGATTACGATAGGTGGGCACAGGAGGTTCACAATGAGGTTCTCAGGCAAAGTCTTCCTTTTCCCTATATTTTTGCCCACATGGATGACCTCGGATACCGCGATGGCTCAAGCGGTTTTTTTAGTGGTGGCGCCAGATCATCGGGCTATTCCAGTGGTACTTCACATCATTCCAGTTCAGTAGGTTATTCCAATAATGCCACAAGAGCGGCGAGCAACACTGCACACCGTGGCTCTGATCAAGTTGGCCATTCCAGTAGTTCAGTGAGCAGTTACAGAAACACTTCACACAACGACTATGGTTCTCGCGCTTATCAAACAGCGAATGAGCCAAGTAAGTAGATCTACAAAATTCATAACTTGGGAACTTGAGAAAAGTTTAAACCTACTTCAGTAGAATACAATAGAACTAACGTTCTCATGGAGATTGTCTCAAAATTGCCTTTTGACCTTCAAAATTTTATTAAATAACATTATCAAGCAATCCCAAAAATAAACTATTTGCGCAAAATTACACAGCTCAGAAGGACCGTACATTTATCCATTGTCAAAATTGGAGGTTCAGGTGGTTAGATGTCGCTGTGGTGCCTTTGGTTCTGGGAAATTTGAGATTAATAAAATATGGGAGAACACAGTCGGGTTCTTCAGTGACGTACATGTCAATAAATGCACTCCGCAAGCAGTCCACTGCATTTTACCTTTTTCAGAATCAGTAAATTCTGACTGAAATTTTACAATGGCATCTATGAAATAATAAGTTAAATGTTGTGAGGAATGGAATTTTATTTAAAGGCTTCAAAATTTTTTCCGTCGATATCGTCTAATATCTATTCCATCACTACATTTACTTTTCAGGACGCGGTGACATGCGCTACGGATCTGGTAAACGCGATACTGGGGCTGGTTCCCACCAGAATGCGAATTACTACAGGGAAGATAGTAGACGAAGTGCTGGGGGATCTGGGAGGCAGGATGGACGGTACCCGACCAGCCGACATAATGACGTTCAACGAGGAGACGCAAGTGGACGTAGCTCGCAGCGCTCTTATTACAGCGGACGTTAGAAGAAGCAACGGTGGCAAATTTCGTATTTTTATGACCTAATAGGGATCTATGCGGAACTAGAAATACCCGTTGTGGGTCATTCTTGGTTCATCTGGCCAGATAACATCAAATAGAAAAACAGTTGCCTTTCTCAAAATGTGTTCCTTTCTAAATTTAAAATTGTACAACTGACACACTGAAATGTATTCACAGAATGATTACGATGAAATTCTCCAGTAATGTCAACCCAACTAGGAACTAAACACCAACGGCATCTAACTGAAAATGGATTATTTGTACCAGAGTTTATGATACGAAAAATATTCAACCTGAAGAACAAGAAAAAATCATTAAATATAGGTCTTAAATGTACAGACAATAAGCTTATTTTTCACATGTAAATATCTCAGACCTATGTTGTTAATCTAAAAGTGTAATTTTTGTTTCTAAGTTTAGCCTGAAGCATACTTATTCCGTTTGGTTTTTAGTGTAGTATTTTGAATTACCCGCCCTTGGAAGTAGGCAAGGGTTTTGTTGTAATTTCATTTTGCATGAATAGTGAGTTAGCAAAAGTAGTGAACACGTTTATTGTTTATTTTTAAGTTTTACGTCGTGTGTATTTATTTTTAGTTTAAAAATAAAATTTGTTTAACTGCCCAAGGAGAGTTGTTTTGCAATTTTGAATAAATGGTACCACACTTAAGCCTTCGAAACAGTTTTTGCCACACACAATTTATTGGCGGAGAATTTGTTTGAGGAAATTGGTAAGTGTGTGTGGCCAATTTCGATGAAATAAGGTATGTAAAAGTAGTCAATATATACGTGCAATGGCAGATGCGACTGCCCGACAAGAAGACGTTTGTGATAGTAGGAAGAATTGGTGTAATGTGATGAAGAACATGAATTGCTCATTGGTGACTCGTAGAGGTACCTTATTGATGGAATTGGGGTTGCTGCATGACTTTTTTGGGAATTTTTCCACGCGAGGTGAAAGATATTATTTTCGCGTGGAGGGGAGCACGCGAGGTGAGATTCACTCACACAAGGTGAGATTTATGGGAGGTGAGATTCATTCACATGAGGTGAGATTCACGTGAGGTGACGAGTCACCTGGTGAAATTGTTCACTCCTTGATATTTCTCTTGGTGTAGATGTGTAGATAAAGTTAAATATTAGTAAAAGAAAAAAAAAGTGTAACATATCTTGGTTATGGAAACGAATTCGAAATTCTTATTAACCTGAAAGGTGGCATACACTGCATGTATTGACACAACTATGGTTACATCTGTTGAAAAAGAAAAAAAAATTGATGAATTAATATATTTTGTTCGGTACCGCCAGCCACATCAGGGATTCATGGGATTTCTAAGCTTCGAGACGATTGCAGAAATATTTACTTCATGTGAAGAAGATAACAATAATCTTCGATTTGCTGAATTTAAGTTTTTACGCAAACCTTTGGCACTTTGGTCTGATTACAAAGTGCATCGTCTTGTTGCTACCGCAGAGTTAATTCAGAAACCTACCTAGAATACACTGCGCTTTCAAAATGGATGACCGAACGTAAACAAATGTTGGCCAGATGCATATTTTATGATAAATACAGTCATTGATGGATGAAGATGAGTTATAAATTTTCTGTAGTTGTTACAACTATTTGTACAGTAAGTATTGTGCCGATCGTGAGGTGTATATACGAGATGTTCAACAGATAAAACGCATTCCCATTTTGACATTCCATTTTGGACAAATCTGCAGCTGAAAAGCAGTATAATTCGGATGAGCTGTTCTTGTATTGTGGTGGGAATTCCAATTATCAGTGCACTGAGTTTTCAAGTATTTATGTAATTAGTACTACGGAGAAATGACCTGAAATTGGTAGAATAAGTATTAAGGAAAGTGGCGGTAGATTTACACACTTGCCAGAACACGTCCACAGACATGACCACCCAGTTTCGTTTTTTTTTGAACTGTCACGCCCTTCCTTTCAAAAGAACTTTCTTGAAACAAAAGAGAACAGTATTAATTAATGGTCCAGTCAGTCTTATATAAATAGGTGTGATGAGTTGTAATCACAGGCGGATCTAAAAATATCAATAGTCCATACATAATTTTCTACCGATAGATTCTAATATAATTCGTGGTTATAAATACACGGACAATCATTGAGATGTTTGTTCACTAACATTACAAAGTAGACTCTAATGATAAAAATATGCACCTGTTGAGATACAAATAGCATTATTACGCATGTATTCTATGTTTCAGTAGCTTAATACTAACATTGCAAAAGATTATCAACCGAAGTCTTCAAGATGATGCAGATAAATGACCAGATAATCCTTGAAGAGGATTATGATGAGAATTATCAACCAACAGAAGATGGTAAGTGAAACTTATGCAAAAAACAACAAACAAAACAAATGTGACTATAGAGTACAAGATCCTCAGGGATTTGGAGCATTTGCCAGGGTATAATATTGTAACTAATGTAAGCTAAAAAAAAAAAGGCTGAATTCGTAGCTGTAATGTAGTGAAAAGGGGAAACTCCTTCTCGTTCGAAAATACTTGCCTTAAGTAAGGTACAAAACAAAAATGTACATTGTGTTTCGTATTTGTTCGTCAGAGATTTACGAATACGCTCAGGTGATAGGGATCAACCCTGAGACAGAACCCCAGTTCATGTGGATCGCGCGAGAGGGTATTAACGCACCGCTCCCAGAACATTGGAAACCATGGTAAGTGCGCATATTTACCATTCGCATGTGCGGGTAGGTAATAATTACACTCAGGTCTGTTTGTGTGTCTGTCAGCCTGTATATCTGTTTAGGCTATAACTTTTGAATTGCGAAATCTAGGGATCTAATTTTCAGAATGTAGATGCATTTTGGTTATATCTAGGTCAGATTTGAATGTCAAGGTCGTTGGATCAAGGTCAAATGAATAAATGTCATCTTTTACTTAACCTTTACTTCAATGTGTGTATTCCTCTCAAACCTGCGGTCGACCGAATTGTCTTTTAATTTGCTATCCAAAGAGATTAATAAAATTTCATATTTCAATATTTTCCCACAAAAATGCTTCGTGCAATGAGAAGTTAAAATATCGTTTCAACGACAGAAGAATGGAACCTTCTTACTAGTCAGTACTTGAGATCAGTATGGGTTCCACAAAGTACACATTTCACATTGTACGAAGTAGTCTGCGCTCACGGTAACACTTACAAAGTCATCCCGTTGAATTACGACTTATAAAGATAAAGAAACGTTTTATTTCGTCTTGTCCTTTTCCAACAAGCATTTCTCCTGGTGCATTTGCCACTGCACGTACACGTATTTGTGGAAATATCGCTTCCATCAAAAGGAGCGTTTTTCGGTAATATTACTTTAGTTTTGTTGATTTGACTTTTATGAGTTGTTTTCGTTTTTTTATTGTTTTTCATACAAAATTGTTTGAATCCGGTTCTGCGCGGAGATCCTGTTAAATTTGGTTGTTAGGCCCATTCATTAGTCCCATTACTCTTCTACCTGGTTAAGAATACTCTTGAAATATTATAGATTTGACGTTCTTTTGTGATTTTCAGTCAAGATCCAAATGGGGACATATATTACTTCAACTTTGCAACGGGTGACTCCATCTGGGACCATCCTTGTGACGAATTCTACAGGAAAATGGTGGTTGAAGAGCGGCAGAAAATCGGTTAGTATTCTAAATGTTCTTTCATGGTGCAGTTCCACCTGAGGTTAATATGTTTCACAGGCAGTGAATACGATGCAGTAATATTTACGGAAATATTTACATCAATGCAATAATCAAAGTAAACATTTATTATTTTCCTTTGGAACCTTCAGGAACCGGAGGAAAGAAGAAGCCAGGAGGAAAAAAAGATGTCAAGAAAAAGAACAAAGAATATAAACCAACGGATAGGAAAGCTGAAGCTATCAAGGTGAGTGGACTATTGTCTATTACCAGGCAAGTCAGTCAACAAGATCTTGGACCTTACTGGCTTTGTGTCATTTTGTTTTAGGACTCCACAACAATTCTTAAGCAATCTCTTATCATATTTGAAATTTCCTTTTTCCAAGTAATTATTATATATATCTTCAGAATGGTTCGCAACTGGCTCCTCTGAAAGTGGACAGCAGCCCTGCCAATACATTGAAGTCGACGGGCGGCTTAGGAGGCACTGCGGGAAGTCTGGGAAGCACTGGGGGTTTCACTGGCACTGGAAACAGACTGGGACCCATCAGAACCTCAGGAGATAACGTCGTGAACACTGGCTCAGGTGCTGCATTCATGAAATTATTAATATAAAAGGAACAGTTGGAACCGCCAAATGCTAAATATTTCTGATGACCGAAATGTATTGACTTCATTAAAAAGAGGAAATTTAAAATATTTAGCGATTCAAAAAATAAACGGACAAAAGTGATATTTTCCAATTAATTATTTTATGAATACTTTCTGATTCCAGGTCTCAGGTTGTCGAATGAGGGAAACACTATGATGAGATCCTCTGCTGAAGCGTACCTTCGTGGGTCCACAGACGTAAGTCATCACAGTTGTTTTATTTTCACCGTCGAGCAAATTATCAACATCAGTGTTTTTAAGGTTCCAAAATTTGCAAAATTTTAAATTAATTAACTAACCAATTTTCAAACAGATTATAAAATGTAACTCTGGCGAAAGTAATTTGTATTTCTTAATTGATTTTTTTTTTTCGTATTTTCTCCATGTAGATTCTTCCAAAGGTATAATTTGTTGTTACTAGAATATGAACGGCCCAATATGTTAGTTTGCACATTCTGTCTTTTTTCTTTGGTTAATTAGGTCTTATCCACTTTTCCTACGTGTATTTATATTATTTATTGGTGTTCAAAGTAAATAGGAACAAAGACTGAAAAATCCGTTGGAAACCACTTTAAAATGTAATTTAACCACAGGTATAATTATGTGAAAATAGATGTGAATAAAATTCTGAATCAGATGATCACCGACTACATTTCCCCCAATTTTTGTTGAAGCGATCAAATGATTATGTTGATTCAGATTATTTATTTGAGTGAGTGCATTGTTGAACCGCGTGTCCATATTCCACAAACTATGCGTTACACACCCTTTATTTCTTTTGAGAAATTCATCAAAAGAAATAATAATGCACCTTTGAAAATGGAGTTGCTGATTTACACTGAACATTGAAACATTTTACAGGACACAGTGAACCACAATGCAAAGGTTCCACCCGAAGTAAGTTTGAAACATACGCATGAAAATCTGCATATCTTGTCCCCGAGCATGGAACGAACACTCATACTTGTAGGAAGCTTAGAGATGTATTGTTGCCACAGAAAAGAAAATACTGTACAAAAATGATTGCACAAAGTTTGTTTGGTTGCATGAGTTCGAATACTTTTTGTTTTCTGAGGATAAAAAATGTTCAGATCAACCAATATTCGCAGAAAGAACCACATTTCATTGTGAAATTGTGACACTATGTTTAAGCTTAGTGTCATATTTGTGTTCTTCTGTTTTCGTAACTTGTGTTACTTCAACCATACTGTCAGGGTGCGAACTTGCATGCTTCAAATGTTTGTAAAAAACTTCGTATGTGATAACGATCAACGTGTTTCCCCCATGAATAGTCTGGTTGTTGTTTTAAAGAAATAGTATTTGTATGTCATTTTCACCCAAGAATGTCAGATACTTGAACTATGGATTGTTAATGTTTTCTAGTAATGTACGACTTCGTATGAATCTTAACTGTATCCATTTCTATTCCAAGTGTTCACTGCCCAGACCCTTTACAGAGGCAACCAAGTATGCTGTTTCAGAGAAATATGTTGATATCGATTTTCGGCGTGCAGAGCTTCCCTGCAAAGATTCCAAAGAATTGCACTGGTGTAATGTGTTAAACCTGCGAACAGTTTGCGTAGCGCATATTTTATTTTTAATTTTTTTTATTGAAGACAAACATTTACTATATTTTTCTGGCTATTTTAGAGCTTTTTGAATACGCACAGTTCCCTGAAATCTGGCACCTTGGAACTGGACCTGTCATCCACGGCTATCAGCGGTTTGGCCACAGGACGTGATGAAAATATTCAGATGTTACCAGATATGAGCGATAGCGAGGTATATATTATAATAATCTCTGGTACATATCTCTCAGAAAGTTCTAGCGGCTGTTGATTTTACGAGACCTTCGTTTCCTAGTTTGGATGTCATAACAAGTTTCTAGATAGTTATAACGTTGAAGTGAAGTTTGTAGTACTTGTAACATAGCAAAGACAACAAATTGTAATTTTGCAAAAATGATAACAAAACAATGTATTTTTTTCAGTCGGAACCAGTTAATTTGCAGAAGAAATTTAACCTGAGTTTAGATGTTCATGAAGTTGGAGAACTCGGCTACGAGGTAAACTTACAGCAATATTTGAGACGAGAACTACGATCCTCTAACTTATTTGCGCACTGTCTCAATAACCCTAATCTAAGTTACTAGCTCTATTTTTGTGCAGTTGACCACCGTGTGTAAAGATTGCAAGGATACCAATCATTTGTTTGCATTTCTGTAGGAAAACAGGTACAGGTTTTCTTAAAAAGTGTTTGGTTGTTTCTTTCTTTTTTTTCGTTGTGTAGGAATCTGACCCGAGTGATAAAGAGAAGAAGAAAACTTCCGCAGCAACAGAATCGGAGAGCGAAGATTACAACAAAGATATCGTACGTACACGATACGACTTCATGATTGATCATACCGTGAACCTTCCAAATTATTGTGGAATTTATTTTGCAACACCAACATTCCCAACATGCAATGAAACAGATACAGTAGATGTCATTTGGGCGATCACTCATTTCACACCCAGAAAATTGTTGTCATAACCCATTAAAATCCATTGCATTCGCTAGTCCATTGTGCACACACTTTCCCTTTTCAGCCAGAATGATGGTTCACCCTTATGGTGTGTTCACACTGAGCGACAGCGAGACCGAAAGCGAGACAGATAGCGAGACTGATTGAAATGGGTTACATAGAATTCTATGAAGTAGTTCACACTGCAGCGAGACAAGATCAGTGATGCCATTAGCTAAGATATTTAATCGGTCTCGGTGTCGTCCAGTGTGATCACACCATTAGGGTCCATTTACATCCAGCGTTTGCGATGCCGCAGCGAGATCGCTCCCAAATCAACTGTATGAATTCTGTCCTGTACCGTTACACCAAGCGTCAGCGTCAACACTAGCATCAAATTTATCGGAGCAACGTCACAGCGATGTCGCTGTCGCTGGATGTAAATGGGCTCTAAGGAGATTCTACTGTATCTTACTGACCTTCATCGGGAGCCATCTTAGATTTTAATCAAATTAAAAACATTTATAACGTTTCACAGGATTTTGGAATCGACAAAAATTTGTCGGAGAGAATCATGGATATTGACATGTTGACTCATGTAGGATCAGGGGTAAGTGTCATGTTGCTCTTA
>JBCAUG010714024.1:0-13025 GCA_038406175.1 Haplosyllis leylae
AAAAATCCCTGAAAAAATTCACCCATTGACTTTAATAGGTCAGAAATTACTGATATTGTCGTTTTAGTCCGAAATTTGTTGTTCCTTCAGGGTGTATAATGTAATACGACCAAGAAATTATTCCAATTTGATGAATGCGCTTGTCTGTGTTGCGAGATTTTGGCTTTGCAACAATCGAGTTTTTCTCAAACGCTATATTGGTATCCAAGGCTTTCCTTAGTGCTAACAAAAGAAATGTGAGTAGCAGTCACCCCCAGTGGGATTTAATCTAATAAATTCTGGTTTGTAATACTGGTCAAAACACCAATTGACTTTCTTTAGCAGTATAACTTTTTTCTGTTGCAAAATTTTCATCAACTAGAAAAGTCATAAATGTCACATTAAGAGATTTCTTGTGCATTCTGACACCGAATACAGTCCAATTGAATCCTCCGTTTCACACCTTTGCAGTATTTAGACTAATAGTGAATAGGATTGTAGAGCAGCAGTCCACTGATTGGTTGGCGGTCAATGCACAATTTTCTCCTAATGAGTATCTGGCATATGCTTGTGCATCATTTTGTAGCAGTTATCTGGTGAAAAATCAATCTTTTCAGCTTCCGATGAAACACAACTTGCGGCTACCACTTTGTTTTGATACAAAATTACCTTAAAGAACGATCTAATTCAGATTCGTAACCGCATTCCATGTGCAGGATTGAAACTAGGTTATCAGATACGGAAATTCAGTCAGACAACTGTTGCGTGATAGTCTAAGATGGTAGATCACAATGACCCAGATAGTTAATCTAGGTTTATTTTATTTCTTTGACACAGAAAACTTCTGTCTATCGTTCAACTTTTGTTTAAATCATGTCACTCCATAATATTTTCGATAATCAGTGGAGCAATTACTAAGAAAAAGTCCATCCTTACCAAGAAAATAATTGGATGACAAAATAAGCCTTCAGATTCATTCTGTATTGATTAATCAATGGTTTTTAGTGGATTCGTGGCAAATAATTCACGAGCTCTAGCAAGTGAATGGGCCACGATTCCACTCAAATACCATTGATTAACTGATTTACACCACGGTTGGCATACACTGATCTATGAATTGTGAGGGACTGCATGAATAGGAAATACATGAATAGGTACAGACCTTCATTGTCATGGTGATCGGCTGTTCCTTGCTCATGGCTCACTGGTCTTCCCGGTGCCTTTGCTTGAACACAATAACTATGTACATTTTTACTCAATGACTGGATGCTGTCCATGCATTGATTACACGTGGTAGACCTACGAAAGCTCATTCTTTGCTTGGATTTTGAAGTGAACACACACGCCACTGATCTAGATCTAGGCTGACTGGCTCATATTAATGGAATATTTAAATGGGGATTAGTATTTGGAAAAACTTCAAACAGCATGGCATCTTCTTGGCCAAGTCATGAGGACCTCACAGATGTAGATTTTTTGGATGTACGAGCCCTTTAAGTTCACTAAATTTGGTTGCAAATAATCAGATTTTTTACTGCATGGTGCCATGACCTTCTTCCTCAAGTTTCGTTGTTATTGTCATGTGATCAGATTGGAGCCTTCTCATTGGTTGAGAGCTGCATCAGAACAAGGCTCAGTGAAAGGTAAAAAAAAATGTGATTTTTCCTCAAATTTAAATTGATGATTTAAGACCTTTCTGAGGCATTACGAGAGTGCCCTATACAGTGTTATTTGTAGGAATTTATGTCAGGTACATCCTGTTAAAATTTCAAAGTGGCAGACCCAATAATTGCTGTAAAAAAATAATTGAATTATTGCATGGAAAATTACGCGATTTTTCCACCATATGCTTTGCTTGTTTCAGTGCAGCAGGTCGGGTTGACCATCACAGTTTGAAATTTCGAACAATTGTCTGCTATTCAGTACAACAAAAGAAACTACCAGTGGATTGGTTAAAAATAATTCACTGTTAGAACAATAGGGTCCCGCGTCAACCGTGGTGTAAGAAAAAGTTGGCACAGTTTGCAAAGTCAATCACCAATCCTCACCATTCCCTAGCTTTTTTTTGCAGTAGTATCTTCTTTGTCATTCTCGATTCAGCAAATGCACTGGCATCTCATCAGAATCCTTACCATACAGTTTCAGATGTTCTTCAGCAGTATAATATATTTTCTCAAAATGCCAACCATTTATTGCCATTTATAATTTTCTTTGCAGATTTCAACCTATCCCATAACACAATCCTCTATCATTTGAATTTCGGACTCTACTTTTCCTGCAGATACAGTTTTCAAGATACTGGAGTACATCACATGTGCGATCTTAATGGCTTCTTCATCTAAAGTGCACATTTTTAGCAAGCTGCCTGAGTTACTGGGAATTGCTTACTCGATGTCATTGCCTATAAGTGCATCAAACTTTTACCTAAGACCTTGAATAACTTCTGGAGTTATGTCATGGGAGTGACTGGAATGGTATTTTTTATACAAAAACTTCAAATTTCATGCTCCGGTTCTTTCATGAGTGAGTGCATTTTAATTCTAACAGAACCCATAAACAATTTCTGGTTACTAATTATGGTTTATTTGAGTTTTTTGTGGTAAATTTTGGCTGGAACTGCATGTACACTTGTAAATTAAAGCTTCATTTTGACCGCACAAAATGTGTTTTAAACAAGAAACAGCAACGTACACGTAACTACACAAGACAACGTCATTGCATCATTGAGCTTGGAATCTATGACGTTGGTCACTACGTCATAATGTTTATTTCTTCTTGAACGCAACTTCGCGATTTAAAACAGAAAGCTCTTTCACAGAAAAATTAACTAAAGAATGGGGAAACCGAAGGCTACTAGTATTAGCAAAGGAAGGGCAAAATGTCCAAGAACACCTGTGCCTAAATTGGCCAAGGAAAATGAGGAAATTGTACCACAAAAGGTGATAACACGTAGAGGCCGAACTTCTGCTAAAAGAGCGTTGGCCAAGGAAATGGTGGTGGGGCAACTGTCACCAAAACAAAGAAAATTGACAACAGAAGTTAAGCCTAATAAAGGAACTAAAATTGTTCCTGAGGGCAAACAAGCTGGTAAAACTCTACAAAGCGAACAAGTAGCGAACCAGCTAGTGAATGAAGTAGCGGAGATGTGCGAAAGCACAGACAAAGACCAGGTTGTGGTGGGCAGCACAAAAAGCCTAATTAAAGCCATCAAACACAAAAGAGGTGCAAAAAGTGCAGAGTCCGCTAAACCGGAGTCTACAGAACTGTCACAGCAGGAAGACTTGGAACAGTATGATCAAAATGATGGTGTGGACATAAATGTCAATGCATCAGATGACTATTCTGATGAAGAAACCCCACCTGGGCAAAGCCCTAGCGAATCTGAGAGTGAACAAAGTTTTAACTCAGGAGATTCTACATCTAATAGAAGGTCCAGGTCAAAGGACACTGTCAGGAGTGCGTCTGAGGACAGTGAAGTCCAGTTGAGCCAAACTCCAAAGAGGGGAAGAAAACACGGCTCAAGGAGAAGAAGTTTTGGACCTCAAACCAGGAGAACCGAGTCTAGAGACTCTGAGTATTCCTCTGAAAGTGAGGATTCAGAGCTGGCGGAACTCAGAAGAGATCCGAAGGTTAAAAGGTTGTTTAGGTTGTTGGAAAAAGATGATAAAAGAAGAAGATCAAAATCTAGAAAATCTAGAAGTAGGAGCAGACAATGCAGTCGAGGGCGACGTGGGTCCTCACATAGATCTAGGAGAAGCAAATCCAGAGGTAATAAGAAAAAACCTTATACGCGACACACACCAATTCTACCCAACACGAAATTTGGGCATAATAAGATAATAAAATCGCCATCTGACACTACGCTGTATGCTCCAGTGCTGAGAAAGGAAACTCCGGTAGGAGTGAATAATGGTCGGGGCAACCCAAGTGGAAGATCACTGGTAATGAATGGGCCAAACAATAACTTTGATGTGAATAAAGCTATAGACCAAATCTCGAATTTTGTAGAAAGAATGCAAATGAGAGGTAGCAGGGGCAGCCCAGCGGAAACCAGTACTGGACGATCAGCTGAATGATGTACAACCTCACAAGACTGGAGGGAAACTGAGGAGGCAAAACGGGAAGCTGAGAAGTTAATTCTGGATGCTGAGAAATTCAAGGCATCGGTGGCAGCGCCACCATCAGGTAATGAAATTGAGGTAGAATTGCAAAATGTAAATGAAGCCGGTGAATTACCTGACACCAGGCTAAGCCAATTAATGCAATATTTAAAGGATAATCAGGATGATGAATTCTACATAATAACTAGTCACGTAGAGTTAAGGTTAAAGCAAAAGATTCAGAGGGGTGAATTTGTGGAACTGGAGAATCTTACCCCACGGTCCTGTGGTCAAATGATGAAGGAGGATGACAGGCTCCAGCAATACGTATCCAAGAATGGTTACACCTATTGGGCCCCACCTGAAAGGGAGGGTAAAATAACCAATGTGAAAAAATGGGATCAAGCTTTTAGGATATTTGCTGCTATTTACTGCCAAGAAAATCCGACGCGGTTGGTGGAAATCTGGCAATATGTACATACTATCAATAGTGCAGCGACGTCATTCGCTTGGGAGAACGGGTATTACTACGACGTCCCTTTTAGACAATTGATGGCTGAAAGACTGAATCGTAGTTGGGCTAAAATTTACTCACAATTGTGGCATGCAGCAATGTGTGATCCCCTTCCAAAATTAGGAGGGAATACCAACCAGATGATCGGGAAACCCAGTGACTGGAGAGACCGTTGTTGCTGGAGGTTTAACAGGGGCAAGTGTCGAAAGTGGAACTGTTCATTTGACCACCGGTGTAGCAGTTGTGGGGTATATTCACACCATGCAAAAGCTTGTAATAAAAGGAAACAGGGTGCAGCTGGCAGTAGTGGGGGAACACAGAGGTCTAGAAGGGGAAATAGATCTAGGTCAAGAACACCGGACCGCAAATTTAAGCACCCTCACAAAAAGAATTAATGAACATAATATTGTCTCAGCAGGAACTGTCATGAAATCCCCACCTAAAGAAATACTGTACTACGAGAACTTCAACCTCACTGATTTAGTTACACCAGTTAAAGCTGATGAGTTTGAAAGATTGCTGAAGCTGTCGCAATATGATTCAGAGAAGACAGATTTTATTATAAAAGGATTCAAGTTTGGTTTCTCGTTGGGCTATCAGGGACCAATGCAAATCAGACAGAGGTCCCCTAATCTCCCTTTCCAAATCGGTGATCGGGTGGACTTGTGGAATAAAGTCACAAAGGAGGTCCAGTTGAAGTGATATGCTGGGCCACTCGAGAAAATTCCATACAATAGCTTTATTCAGTCTCTGATAGGCTTAGTGCCTAAAGATAAGGGGAAAAATACTCGTTTGATATTTCATCTTTCCTATCCAAGGAGACAGGGGAGTACTTCAGTAAATGCTAACACACCAAGCCACCTCTGCAAAGTATCATATCCAGATTTTAGTGATGCAATCAGGTTATGTAATAAAATTGCGGGTAAAAGACTGTGCTATGGTGCAACATCGGACAATTTCCGCAGCTTTCAGAAATTTGTGCGTTAAGAGAAAACACTGGCGTTACTTGATCATGAAGGCGCAATCCCCAATTGATGAGAAATGGTACTACTTTGTGGACAAATGTTTAGCGTTCGGAGCCTCGATCAGCTGTAGGAATTTTCAAGAAGTTTCCAATGGGATTGCCCACATAGTGAAATGGAGAACGGGTGAGGATTTGATTAACTACCTAGATGACTACTATTTCTGTGCCTTACTGTCTCATGTTTGTAATGGGAGAATGAATGAATTCATAGCAGTCTGTAATAGAATTGGGATGCCAGTCCCCCTGGACAAGACAATATGGGCTTCTACTTTGGTGGCATTTCTCGGATTTCTGATTGACACAGTCAATAAGAGAATTTTGATACCTTGTGAAAAAATTGCAAGGGGATTGAATATGATCCAGTATGTTTTAGATATGTGCAAAGTCAAAAAGGCAGCATGTAGAAAAATAACAGTGCTACAATTACAAAGGATATGTGGATTTCTTAATTTCCTTGGAAGGGCAATCCTACCAGGGAGGGCCTTCACACGCAGGCTGTACTCGCAGTTATCAAATGTTAATTTAAAACCTCACCACCATTTGCGGGTAACAAATGAGATGCAGCAAGACTTAAACATGTGGGTGCAATTTCTATCAAACCAAGAGGTTTATTGTAGAGACTTTATGGACTTTTCATCTAGAATTAACCCAGAGGACATATTCTTTGCCATGGATGCATCGAAAAATAAAAGACTGGGATTCGGTGGACACTGCGGAAAAAACTGGATGCAGGCCAGATGGGGAGAGGACATGATTGAAATTCTCAATCCAAGTATAGAATATCTTGAATGGTATGCATTAGTTGCTGGCGCATTGGCCTGGCTACAACAGTTCCCAAACAGGAAATTGGTAGTCTATACTGACAACCGCAGTGTGTTTTTTATGATCAACAACACATCTTCAAAATGCAAGAATTGTATGGTATTAATTCGAAAATTGGTACTTCACTGTTTGAAGTTTAATATTAGAATATATGCCAGACATTTGAAGTCCAAAGATAATGAGTTGGCAGATTGCCTTTCAAGGTTCCAGAGAAAGAAATTCAAGCGTTTGTCCAGGAAGTATGCCCTGGCAAAGGTTCAAACACCGCTACCGAACGAGATCTGGCCAATACAAAAAATTTGGGTGTATTGATACTATTAATTGAAGTTCAACTAATGTTGTTTGTTACAGGAAGGAAATCAGTTTGTCGGAGTGACACTTCAAGCACATCAAGCATATCTTCCAGGAGAATGCAGCTGATCATAGACAAACTAAAGTGTCTCAAAAATAGGCAATCGACAAACACCAATTATCTGTGTGTCTGGAGAAGGTTTAATAAATTCCTATTGAGACTGGACATAAAGCCAGTGGCCTGGGAGGATCGGACATCTTTATTTGGGGCTTATTTAGTAGAAGGTGGTATTCAGTCCTCTACACTAAGGTCCTATATGTCGGCAATAAAACGCATCCTAACAGATGATGGTTACATGTGGGATGACACTAAATTATTACTGAGCACCTTGATACGTGGGTGCCGAGTGGTAAACCATCATGTCAAAAATAGACTCCCAATACAGTGTGGTTTATTAGAGATGATTCTCTTTGAGCTGCAGTGAATATTTGAGAATCAATACTATTTGGAAGTTATGTACAAAACACTACTGTCTTTAGCCTACTATGGACTGTTTAGAATCGGTGAATTAACCTTAAGTGATCACGTTATCAAAGCAAGAGACGTGCATCTGAGTTACAACAAAGACAAATTATTGTTCATACTCAGATCATCAAAAACACACAGGAAATCCCACAAACCACAAGAGATCAGTATCATTGCTAACTACATGGAGGACCAGAGGCAGAGGGCTATTAAGAAACATTTCTGTCCTTTCCACCTATCGAGAGAATATTTGGTGATTAGGGGAAATTACTGTCAAGATAGTGAACAATTCTTTGTGTTCAGGAATAAAGTACCGGTAACAGCAGGACAGGTCAGAAAAGTCCTAAGAACAGCAATTTCGAAGTTGGGGCTAAACCCTGAACTTTACAATACCCATTCTCTACACGCTGGACGTGCAGTTGACATGTCAAAATTTGGAAAAACTTTAGAACAGATTAAATCTGCAGGTAGATGGAGGAGCAATACGGTTTACAGATATTTAAAGAATTTTTAAAAAAAAAAAAAAAAAAAAATTAATTAGAGGAATGAGGTGTGGCAGCAGAAAATTTAACTTGCTACAACAGCGCAGTGGTGGTGAAGAGGTACAATACAGCAATCGCATTTCCCATTGCCTACATATCACCTGTTAGATAACAATCAACAAATTATTAACATCAGACCGTCATTAAATTCTAGATTCCATACGTGGACTTGAGGATATCTGGATTATTGGGGATGATTTCTGTTACTATACACTGCAACAGTACTTCAAGGATGCAAAGTCAGAAGATATGACAAATCCACACTACACCTACAACGAATTCCAGGTGGTTGACTACATCAGCAGTCGGTACAAAAGCAGTAACCCCAGTGCCATGGGCAGACTGGTGAACAACTTAGTCTATGGTTTAAATAGAAATAAGAGATTGCCAAAAGCAATTGTAGTAGTGATGGATGATGACATAGTAAAATATTTGAAGAAATCGCCACTTGTAAATACTAACATTGGCATTGTTACGGAATGGGTAGTCAAAGAGTTTAACAAAGCAATATTAGCTTGTAAGGAGATGCTTCCAAAAAAGGCAAAACATTTTGATCAACCACAAACAGTATGGATATGTCCCCCTACCAACAAGTATTTTGGTATCTCAAATAATAATCTCAGGATCAGACAAACGGAATGCTTAGAAACTGTTGTGAAACTATATGATAATATGTTCACCTTAAAGGTTATCAAGGCATGGGATCATGACGATAATAATGCATTTTTGTATGATAGTTATTGATTCACAATGGAAGGACTTCGCAAATATTGGCATGGAATTGATGCAGCTATCAAATACTGGAACATTGCCCTGTATCCCAAAAATGCATTGCAAAAGAATCCAAGTAAAAACAGGAGACCAAAAAAGCCACGATATAAATGGTCATCTCCAGGTTATATCAGTAAATGCTGAAAATCATTCAGATAATTTTCCTTGGGGAAATGCTTATCGGGCAAAAAAATAGGTACATTCTGACGGTTTGATTGCCCAGTTGTCCAACGTTGGATAAATTTTTCCGGTACCTGCTACGTCAATTCCATGTAAAATTGTCATTAACTTTATGGTCAATGTTGCAGTTAAGTTAGTACCATGATTTTGCCCTAGCATTAGTGGCATTAGGGTTGCGGAAAATCATCATTTTCTGGTGCAAATACCAGATGTTGTGGCTGGGCAAAAAGCCCAGCTGTCATACTTGTTGAAGATTGTACCCTTGGGGGTATGTTCTGTTACTTTAAGTAATGATTCATTGTTAAAAAAATTTGTAATATTGTAGAAGAAATAAACTTGTTCAATTCAGTTGAGTAGTTGTTGTTTCAATTGGTTAAAACAATATAGAAATAATCAATTATATCATGTGATGTTACATGTAACCTGGAAAATTTAATGAAAGATGCAGAGATGCTTGATAAATTTGCCCACATATATTAACTTAAAAGACATTTTATTTTTGTTGGTACTAGTTTCTCCGCCTCACTGAATGTGGTTTTTTTTATGAGATTTAGCTTCTACACATATTAATTTTCCAGTTTTAATTCTGCACCAAGAAGACTGTTGGGACTTGTATTTAAACAGAACCAGCAGTACTTTCACCCAATATCGGTTGCCTTTGCATAATTAAAATTGAATGTGTGTAACTTGATTCCACAAAATTGATAAATGTACTGATGGATGGGGTGCTGTTACTTTTGTTGAAAAGTTTGGGGGAGGTGCCTGGCTGCTTAGCTGTATATAACTCTGCGGGGGAGTATTGAGAATTTTGTTGTCTGCTTATAAAGTCTGTACTACCTTGGCAGTGTTGTCAGCCACCCAAAGTGGAAATCAAGCCATTTTAAGTGATAAAACTTTGGAAATTAATGCAAGTTACATTCATTACATAGATTGAACACGGATTGTGTTTGGTGGAAAATATTTAATTGTTGTCTTCAAAAATAACTGAATGATTTGGTTTTCATTTTCTATTCCTGCTCATACTCTGTATACTATTGAAGGTTCACACAAAAATTATAATGTAACACACACTTGTAACATATTTTATGTTATATCCGGATTCTGAGCTCTCTATGAACTTTGTAAATGTCCTGAATAAAGAAATAGTCAAACTACTTCTATGTTTCTTTTCTATGTGTTTTACTCTTCACAGCAAAGCATTACAAGTTAGATACATGCAGTCTAAGCTAAGTCAGTGATACTTAAATAACGAGTTGCTGTGTTTTATCAACTGGTCACATGTGAGTGTGCAGCACAAGCATTTTGCCAGTTGATAAAGCATTAGTAACAAGTTCATTTAAGTGATTTAAAAAATTACTCAAGCTTACTAATTAGGGAAACAATGGTGAAGTATTGAAGAGTGTAATTAAGGGTGATTATTGGTGTCGGGAATGCATGTAGATGGAAGAGAGGAGAGAGCTGGTCTGTATAGGAATGCATTGGTGCATGACACGCAATGTGTAAATGTTGGCTGAATTTTGTTCATTTTGCGCAATTTTAATTGATTTCTGTTGTATTAGAGTATTTGTTAATTAGAATATGAATGCAAATGAGTCAGTATGAAAGGCTGTATGTTAATTTTTGGTGGCATAACTCGATTAGAATTTGGTGAGAGTGGGTGCATGTGCTGATGGTCTAACAAATTTATCATCAGAATTATTACTTATGATGGATATGTTTTCCCTTGAGGATGATGACAGTAATGATTTGTTCATTACACAGCCAATTAGTGGAAGCTCTAATGAGGATAAACATGTCAGTTCACCTATCCTTGGTGATGAGTATGATTTCAAATCACCGATGAGGTCGGTTGGATCTGATGGGAAAATTGGTGTTTTTGGATGTAATTACGAGGATATATCTGATGACGAATTTATGGTACCTTCTTCCCAAGTACCTAACATGGATGATGGGTATGTATTTGAAATGATTGAAGTGAAAAATATGTGTATAATTCATTTTTATTTGGTATTAGAAAGGGATGGAAGTTAGATTTCTGATTGTATTTAGGTCCAGTAATGTGATGGTTGCGCAAAATGATGGAAGTGAAGAGAACAAGCAGGTCGGATGGGGACTCTCTCAAATTATTGGGTGTGTTTGAATTGTTTTTTAATGTAGAAATTTCAATTGGGAAATTATTATTTTTTATGGGGAGTAGCTAGGACTGTTGTCAACACTATTACAGTGGTAAATTTTTTTTGCAGTATTAATTCAAAGAGCAAGAGCATTGGTAAGGGGCACCTAGCAACAGGGAAAACTGTGAGTAAATGAAAATTCCAATTTCTTTCCGAAGACAGAATACATCAACTACAGCAAGTACGACTTAAAAAGAGAACTGAAGCAAAATGTAACTGGGCCATCACTGCATATAATGACTGGAGAAATGAGAGACTAAGAACTTTGAATTATAACTTTGGCATATACAATGCTGATTTGCAAGACCTTGAAAATTTGACAAAAGAGAACTTACAGTACTCTTTGTGTAGGTTTATTCCAGAAGTAACAAAATCTTGTGGGGAGGGTCTATATCCAGGGAAGACCTTGTAGGGAGAATACACCAGATAAGTTACATAGTACAGTGTTATTTTTGATTGGAATCAATCTGATGTTGAGAGCTGTAGACGAGCATTATTATCTGTGTAGGGACACTCCTTACAAAGACTCTCAAATTCAAGTACGTTATAATGATTATGGTGAAAAGTGCCTATTCTATCAAGAAGACAGTGTTACCAAAACACACAATAGGGGCCTCAATGATATGAACCATGACAGGAAAGAAGTTTGGATTTACCTGAATACTGAAAATTGGGTGAGGTGCCCAGTACGTCCAATTTTGAAATACCTTTCTTTGTGTCCACAAACATATTTCTAGAAGGATAATTTTTACCTTCAGTCCCTACAGAAACCTACACCAACTCAATGGTATGGAGGTCAAGTTGTAGGCCAAGATTCACTAGCAAAAGTCATAAAAACTATGATGAAAGATGCCGAGATTGAAGGCTATTTCACAAATCATTCCGCAAGATGCACTGGCAGTACACATTTATTCCAGGCAGGGGTAGACAGGAAACTTGTTAAAGAGGCTAATGGGCATAGGTCGGATGCTGTGGACAAGTATCAGATAACCAGTGATGACTAAAGACAAAAAATGTCTAAAATTTTAGCTTCTAAACCATGTAAAGATGGTAAGGTTGAGGTAAAATCAATGCCAAGTGAGGAGAAAGTTAAAAAAATTGAGACAGAAGGTACGCAAGTTATAGTTGAATCTAAGAACAGTGACAGTGTTGCCAAGGGTCAGAACATTGGTAACATTGTAAATGATATAATTGCAAAGTCAAAGTGACAGGAAGGCACTACAACAATTAAAATCCAGATTGAAATTTGTCATAAGTAATAAGTCTGATGTTACTAGCATATCAGAAATATATAACAATTCAGTTCCGAGTATTGTTTCTGTGTGAACGTGTTTGAAAGTTAATAAATTTAGTTGTAAAGTTTAATGGAATTAAGTTTTCTTTCAGCTTCACATGAAATTAGAATCAGAGTTTCATTACCTTTCATATGATATGTCACTCAGTATACTTATTAAATTTTGTGAAAAATTACAGTAAGTTGGCCCTTAACTTACCTTAACACTTACCAAGTCATTCATTGTGGATGGAACAATAAGCTGACAGTTGAAATTATTCACCTGTAATAGCTGGTGTTCATGAATAGATGACCGCACCAAAATTTTAAATAGACAGACAGCTTCACAAGGAAGCTCTTCCCTTAAATACAGTGTGTAGCTTATTGCAAGCCCCTCCTCCTATAAGCTCAATGCTTTCTTAAAACTGGTCTCTAATACTCTATTAATAAATACTGAGAACTCTTTTGTTTTCATCGTTTCTATTAAAGCCGTACTTCAAGCCATCACAAACTATATTGGGGAAAAAAATCCTTACATATTCTGATTCAAATCATATTAATATCGCTTTGTGGATTTTTAATATTACTCCCGTTGTCTTTTGTACATTTCCCACTGGCAACTTTGTATTATTTTAGTAAATCTACATCAAAATCAAAAGACGGAAATCCTCAAATCGTTAATGCGCACCAGACAGCCCGCGCAATGTTTATGAAAAGCTGCAGGTAATGTTAAAGCGCAGGGAGAGCGGAGTCGCATATTTTTTTTTTTTTTTTTTGCAGTTGCCGAAACCCCGAGAATTATCGATCCTCCAGTGGAGTTAAGTGTGAC